>CM069452.1:51365359-51420359 GCA_035610835.1 Ophiura sarsii
CTTCATATGCATAGAGGTAAAAAAATATGTTTGTTCTATGATTGAAATACCCATTCCTCCCATTGGAAAATGCTTTACTGACATATTTTGCTAATTTGTGGACACTGTTTTCATAAGCACCCCTATATAGTATTTTACTATATTGGTAGGAAGAAAGGTTCAGCATTTCATGGACATTTTCCCCCACTTTTTGTGGACAGTCTTTTCATAATCACCCACTTTTTACTATTTGGTGCACGATGTCTGCGGATATGATGTAAAATCACCCTTTTTTCTGCAATATTTTGAAATAATTTTGCGTACCCATTGTCAAATTTGAGGAAACCCGGCAACGTGTTTAAAAAACAGCCAGCATATGGCACAAACTGACACCGCTGTTCTATCACTAAGTCATTGTCAGTGTGGATGAGTCAAATTGGCTAACTAAACCCATTGTCAATGTTGAAGCCAACCGTGCTGCGACGAAAACAGGGAGTGTTCTGCCCAGTGTTCAGCTTGGGAATGGCAATTTGTCATTTTTGTCAGTCTGGCGCTCCCACCAGAAAGTGCATTCCAAGGCACACAGACAGACAGGTCATCATCATGCCCACGTGGTAGTGGTATAAAAGTAAGCTTACTGAGCCATGCGATGCAGTGTAAAACAAATCATCGCTAGCACAGGCAATACCTGGGCGTGATATCTGCTGGCTGCATGGCTCACCATTGTGAATACAGATAGATATACACAGGCCTATGTTGTTTCTCTTTAAATATGATAAGCCAACAACTGGTGTACAGTGGTAGTATACGTCTTGCAGGTTTAAATGGTACGTTGATAGCACTCTGTGCACATTTCTCTCATGTTGAATGTACTCACTGTACATACTTTGCATGAAATTAATAGTATGGGTTTAAATTGGTATATATGCATTCTGTGCATATTTCTCTAATGTACAACATTACATTTTGACTCTTCGAGTGCACCCCTGGCCTTACTTAGCACTTTCCATGCGGCAGGCGTCTGCAGACGACATTCCCAAATATCACAAAATGTTTCAAAATTGTCAACATTATTGAATTTCATTACCATATTTGGAATCACCATGAGAAATGCACTTAAATATGTACAAACATACCTAGTATTGGTTCAGCAATCCTTGAGATAGACTTTTGAAATTTGGGAAAGGTTTCTAAAAAATCTGTTTTGTAAATTGGTAAAACTAAAAGTCGCGCAGAAAGTGTTAAGCTTTGGGGAACAATTTGATTGTTACCGTGTGACTGTGTAATGTATGTCTCTCAATAGTGTAATGGTTATGCACTGGGGTTGGGGAAGTGGAGTTGGTGGTAGAGGGGGCACCAGTTTAGCCTGTGTAATGATAGTCTCTCAATACTGTAATGGTTATGCACTTTCATTTGGGGAAGTGCAGTCGGTGGTAGAAGGGGGAACAGGTTAGGCTGTGTAATGTTAGCCTCTCAATACTGTAATGGTTATGCACTGGGGTTGGGGAAGTGGATTCGGTGGTAGAGGGGCACCAGTTTAGGCTCTGCAATGTTAGTCTCTCGATACTGTAATGGTTATGCACTGGGGTTAGGAAAGTGAAGTCGAAGGTAGAGGGGGCACCAGTTTAGGCTTTCTGTAGTAGTAATTTATAGTACTCAATAAGGTTGAGTTAGGGAACATGAAATAAAACTATTATGGAGAAATAATTGAACGAGGTATCGGACCCGCTTCCTCCTACATGGGAGTACAATTCATAGCTATACCACGGGGGGGGGGGGGGGGGGGGGGGGGGGGGCAGTTTAAAAAAAACTTGGTTTTGGTTTTGAAGCGTTACATAGCCTTTCGTGATTACTCAATAAAATGAATGGTGGGGGCTGCCAACATAATATTATGATATACTACTCATTAGCCTTTAGGGTTTACAGGAATTGTGTTGATATAGCAGGGTGGGATTTTTTTTCAAAAGTGGTCCTTTCCCCCAAGAAAATGTGGTGAAGGGGGGGGGGGGGGGGGGGGAATCACTCAAGAAGTTATTTAACCAACATGTTTACCTTTTTGGATCACAAAGCATCCATCAGTAACCTTTCATTATTGTTATCAATTTGCTTGTTAGGGATCTACGGCACATAATCTCCTGGCTGGCCACAGTTCCACATAACAAAGAAGCTGCGTCGGCATTAAATAATATCAAATAAATGAAGTTAAAAGTGGAGAAATGCCGTGATAATATATAATTTATTGTACACATTTTCGGCCATCGGCCTTCATCGGGTACGGTAGATTGAATAGATTTGTTTACATTCTGCACCCAAATTCGTAAGGAGCCGAACGCCAAACATACGCGTGCGCGTGGACACAAAACGCGGGCAAAATACACGTGCGGGAAATAACGCGCACGCGCTGCAATTAAGAGCAGGGGATGGCGGACGGCTAGACACGAAATGCATTGAAGCTGACATTAATGCCATTTGGGTGCAGAGTGCCGAGAGAGTAAATATGTCGTTGCTCTCTCTCTTTCCTGTCTTTATCGCTGCCATGGCATTTGAACAGTCCAGCTATTTTGATGTCTTGGTTTAAATCATGATTGTGAAAATGTTGCGCTACTGGTATGCCAGGTAGTTGGATGTGGATGGACCTGAGGTGTTCCGTAAAGTTCGCCCACAGTTCCACATATGTGGGCAAACTTCGATCAGGCTGCGCACGCATGCTTGAAAACTCACAAAAAAGCACCTGATTGGTCAAATTTAAACTGAAGCCTTTTAACGATCGTCACGCTGCGCCGTAACCACCAACGCAGTGGTCTCGCTGCACCGTGCCACCGACTAAGTGGGTGCGTGAATAAACTCATGATTATTCATGAGTTTGTCAGTTCTCACGTTTGCGCACCAACCAATCAGAACCGTGAGGTCGAGATTACGTAGTGCGCACCACGGATGACCGTTGTACCATTTTGAAATGAGGTTGAGCTCGCGTACTTAACGCGAGCTCAACCTCATATGACACGCGTTAATTGAATATGAAAAAGGTGTTCTCCTAACCCTACCTCATGGTTGGGAGAATTAAACTATCAGGGGAAAAAACGGGTCAAATTTTGGGGGAAAACCTGACACTGCCGCCGGCGCTGGGAATCGAACCTGGGTCGA
The DNA here is from genome assembly GCA_035610835.1 of Ophiura sarsii. NCBI lineage: Eukaryota > Metazoa > Echinodermata > Ophiuroidea > Amphilepidida > Ophiuridae > Ophiura > Ophiura sarsii. Next base: position 51,368,483 of record CM069452.1, read on the forward strand.
CTGAGTGGCAGTCCGGTGCCTTACCCAACTAAGCTAATGAAGCAGCTTGCAAATTCTTATGATTTTGCTACACATCTGATCGAGGCTCAAGATAAGCAGGGGCCCGGCGATTTTTACCCCTCGGTCCTCCTGCCATAGCACCTGGTAATGCTAACCGAGGGCTGATATTTTGTCCAAACCAGTGCCCGTTGACAATCGGGAAGCTTGCCCAAAACATAGAATTTCGATTTGACAATACGATTAAATAAAAGTTAGCAACCGGTAGACTGAAAGTAGCTCCTGGTTCTCAATAAATCCCATGATCCGGGCGCTACTTTGGAAAAAAATAGCTCCAGGTAAAAAAACTGTAATCTTGAGCCTTGCATCTGATAGCCTGCCTGCAGACATAGACTGGGAACCATGCTACCAGCATCTAGCAGACTAGTATATCTAGCTTCTATGGTTAATTAAAGAATCAAACCACCAGCATGTTATTTTGAAGAAAAAATACAAAACTTTAACTGCAAAAAAATATTTTTAAAAAACAAATGTAGTGATCACATTTTAAAGTCGTCATTCAAACTGAGTGGCTTAATGTGGGTTAATTAAAGAATCAAACCAGACCAGCATATTATTTTGAAGAATATTACAAAACTATAACTGCAAAAATTATTTAAAAAAAAACCCAAATGTAGTGATCACGTTTTAAAGTCGTCATTAACACCCACCAGTTCGCAACAAGCCTTGGTTTGCCCAGCAATAACCTTTACTTGGTTTGTGTGTGTAAATCAGTGAAGAGACTGCATGTGTTTTGCTTGTCTTTCGTTTCAAAAAAAACTTCGTCTAATTCAAAACCCGTGACTCGTAAGGGTGCTATAAATAGGCGATGAAATTGTTGCCACATTGTCACACCATCGCAAAGACGACCACGTGTGACAAGGCAGGGAGAGGAGGGTTGAGGAAGTGTTGCCATTGTATTCTAAACATGTCTTATTGTCATAGAATGCATTCAGCTGGGGATAATGGTGTAGTAAAGGGGAAATATTATATTTAAATTCAAGACTTTTATACAAAAGACCACTTCTGACGAGCTTGACATGAATTCAATGCTGATGCCACAATGACAAATAAATAGGAATAAGAGGAGAAAAATGAATAGATCAATCTGAGAGGATTATAACTCAGAGTTCAATAGAATTCTTTTAAATCCTAGGGGACTATTATTAGGCCTATTATTAATATAACCTGGACTGAACTGAAATGAAGCTTGGGGAGATGTTTAAAATATGTTTAAGGGAATTTGTTGTTGTTTGATTAAAATAAATCTAACAAAAATCATTATTTTTATGATAGAAGAAGAAGAAAAAATCAATAAACTAAATAAGAATGAGAATAAAATATAGTTTTTAGCTGTTTTGCTCTGATATTCTCTAATCATTATTTTTTTAATCTTTTTTTTTTTGGGGGGGGGGGAAATTAGAAACAAAAGACTCAGTTGTTAAGAAATATGAGATTCATTTATATTTGTGTTTTTTTGTATCAGATATGCCCCTCTAACATGGGTAAAGTGTGGCCCCGGGGAGCGGGGGGGGGGGGGGTACTGACATTGGAAAAGGGTATAGGTATGTGCGGTGCTGAAGACCCCCTTTTTCACCCTCTGCTGCTAGCTCTTATGACCCCCCCCCCCTTTTGAGCCTGAATCAGTTCTTAAGACCCCAATTTTATTGAAAATTCAAAAATCGCTAAATTTTCCGTTCCAAAGTCCTAATTCTTCGAAAATTTTCCGTTCTAAAACCAAAAACAAAATGAAAATTTGTGTTCTTGCTAATCAAAATTGAACAAAAGGCCAGTTCTCAAGACCTACTTTTTTGAAAAAAATCAGTTCTTAAGACCCTTTTTTTTCATTATAAAATCCAATCAGTTCAGTTATGTAGCCCCCCCCCCCCCCCCCCCCTTTGAAACCCTGTGCAGCACACCCCTACCCAAAAAAAGTGCCCTCCCCCAGGAGTGTGGCCAGGCATGCAATAGGATATGTTATCCCTCAGTGGGGAAACGCGAAATTCAAAAAGGAAGAAATCGCTGTAAAGATAGCCAGGGACTCTTGCTGCAATTTAATTCCAAGCCACATTTGAGACGGAAGAAAACATTACATCATCACACGCACCATGCACAATTCTTCTGTCAAATGCACGCCTTATCGCTGTGTAAACTCACCCCAACACACATTAATTGCAATGCCGAGTGTCTGATTGTTTTTTCCTTGTATCTTGTAATCATGAAGGGATTTTTGTATTTGTTTTTTTAAAAAGACACAACAAGTATGGTATATAAATAGATATTATAAGGAAAATCATGCAAATTCTTCTTAGCAGTATAGTATAACCTTTTGTTTTGATAGGGGAGGGGCAGAATAATAAGCTAGTCAGTTGATATAGAGAAATTAGGGATTCTTAACTCATATGATGACATGTACATGTATTATACGGGTATGTGGGCGTCTGTGGCACAGTGGGTAGAGCACTGGACTCATAATCTAAAGGTTGTGGGTTCAAGTCCTGCTGTGGTCAACATGTTGTGCTCTTGAGTAAGGCACTTATCGCAATTACTCCTCTCTACCCAGGTGTATTTAAATGGGTACCGGCATTCTTCAGTGCTGGGAAGGTAACAGACTCGCTGTGGAGGGGGTGTAGCGAGCCCCACACAGCAATATTATAAAAGGATTGAATCTGGCCCTATCGCTTTGAAAGAGAAATGGGCACTCCGTTCTTGGTATTACAGGATCAACCGCCTTTACCTTTACCTTTTATTATAAGGGGTAGGGTAGAGTTGGCGGAGCGGTCTAGCGCGCTGATCATCGGTCGGGAGTTTTCCATCAATCGTGGGTTCAATTCTCCTTGAAACGAGGATTCTTTGCTCACCCCAAAAAGTTCTAGGTCGGAAATTCTACAATCAAATCTTAATTCAGTAAGGTTAGTTTATTGGATCCTCTTTCCGTGGTTTAAGCTGACAATCGGATTCAATTGTAGAATTTCTCCTCTACCGCATTCACTGTGTACAATGTGCAGGTCTATACAGTGAGTGTCAGTACGCTGTGGTTCGGAGAGTCACGTTAAGCCGTTGGTCCCATGTATTCAGACGCTTCACGTTGAACACGTTAAATAATAAATATAGTTGCAGACCTCATCGTAAAGAGAAGGGGATCATCCCCGGTCTGTTACCTGTACATAAAAACTCATGTCCCTAGGTTTCAGGGGCCCGCTGTAATGCACTTATCAATGGCAAGCATGGCCCCCGCTAAGGTACACAAATGTACACCCCAGGCGCTTGCTATAAATAAGCTAGAGATGCGATGCGCTTGACGGAATAAGCCTAATAACACATAGGGAACACATAGAAATGCATTCCGGTATGGTTGCAGAAAGAAATAAGCGACCTTGGGACTGTAGCCGGGTGAATACTTTGTCCTGGGAAATGGGTGGCCGGGACTATACACTTTGTCCCGGCAAAGGGGGGCCAACAAAATGGTGTCTGGCGCTGCGGGGACCGTACACGATTGTACCCGGGACGTCACATGGGCAATTTGTACGTCCCGGCCCTAATCCCCGCTATACCCGGGTCCCCCGGGGCAGGGGATGCAATTGATAAGTGCATACTAGTTGGTCATCCAACTCTAGCGGCCACCAAATTGAAGAATTGAAGGGGGGGTTCATCGCATAAAACAGTTTTACATGTAACCTAATGTATCTCTTTGACGTCATTCAAGCTCAATTAATTGGCAGATGTTGATGGATTTCATGAATTTGAACATTATAGGCCAAGTAAAATAATAAAATGTGTTACTCGCCCCACCCTCGCAAATTTTTGGAGATTTTCAAATATTGTTGTTATTTTCTCACTAACTTTGTTTAATTAATAGTTGTGTTGAAAAGAGACGATAAGAAGTGCTTGGGTATCATTTCTAATCATATTCCACACAATTTTAAATGAGGGAAAAATAATGAGGGCATCACACTATATGATATGAAAACAAAGCTTCAACAATGGGAATTTAGCACAGATATGGCTTTGTGGAAAATAACAAATAATTAGGGCCTTCATCACCGATTAAAAAAAAGTCTGGACGTGAAACACATAATTTTTGTTACGTGGCATAACACAAGTATTAAAAGGAATTTGATGAAGATAAGGCCTAAAAATAGAAATATTTAGTTTCCTTTTTTATTATGGATTGTAAATTGATGGCTAATAACTAACCAAAAAGGAGTATAGAATAAAGCATGGTCTATTGTTAGACGAATCATGTGCACTCCGCATGTATTCATGTCGTCGCTGTTCTGACATAACGACACATCACTTTACTTTATTCTGTTGTGATGTGTCGTTATGTCAGAACAGCGACGATGTGAGCTGAAAAGCGAAAGGAATTTGATGAAGAGTAGGCCTAAAAATAAAATGTTTGGTTTCCTTTTTTATCACGGATTGTAAATTGATGGGAATAAAGCATACTTTATTGTTAGATGCATCATGTGTCCGAGGCATGTATTCAGGTGAGCCGCAAAGTGAAAGGAATTTGATGAAGATTAGGCCTAAAAATAATAAAATGTTTGGTTATTCTCCACAACTTTTGTCTAGAGAAGGATGGCAAGTGGTAACGATTTTTGTTTTGTTATTCCTTTTTTATTATGGATTGTAAATTGATGGCTAATAACTAATCAAAAAGCGTATCAATGAAACATACTGTAAAAAACCCTTAATTTCGCGAGGGATTATTAATTATTTCGTGAATTTCACGAGGGATGTGGATTCACGAAATTGTTAATTTTGCATCGAAAGTAACTGTAACATTTCTGAATTCGCGAAACTAAATGCTCGCTAAAATAGCAGAAATTTTCAATTCGCGAAAATAAAGTATCCGCGAAATTATAGCGTTTTACAGTAGTTTGTTAGACGAATCATGTGTCCGCGGCGTGTATTCATGTGAGCCGCAGAGTGGCAACAAGAATGGGGGCGCTTTAGGGCCAGGCTGCTCTGAGATGTAACATACAGAGCAATGCAGTCCATGTGAAAGTAAATGCTAAGCAAAAAAAAGGAAACCCTGTTGTACGGGCAAATTGACCTCTCAGGTCGGATCGAGCGGTCAGTCTGGCTTTGTCTTCTTTTTTCCCCTTTTTTTCTTCTTAAAAAATGACCATAAAATTCTGGAGAAAAAAAAGAAAAAAAATCTGTAAAAATGTTGCCGTTTTTTGACAAGCAAAACAATTCTTTTGGGTCGGTATTCATTTGCACGTGAATTATTTTTTCTCACTGATTTTTAAAAAAAATGTTCGTTCAGGCCCGTTGATACAGGTTTTTTTCCATCACCACATTAACTTTAAAAATAATGTAAATCCAATTAATTGGATTTTTATTAAACAATTTTATTAGAAACATCTAGCTGGCAGTCATCCAAACATTTTAATGTCCATACACGCTATTAGTTTGTCTAATGATAACAATGAAAATGTAGATATTAATATTTTCAATTATAGTAATGGTGAATCATATTGATACTGCTATAAGCAGACGATATTAAAGGTAGATGTTCCGATTTTCAACTTGAAGTTTTCTATTCTACATGAAAGGTCATCCTTAAAAAAGTTGTGTTCCAAAGTTTGAGTTGCATAGCTCTAATGGTTCTTATAGACGCACAAGATGCTGTGAACTGTACCCATTGAGTAGTACACAAACTATATCGGTGGTTACCACCATTCGCGGTAATTTGACGTTATTTCATCGATTTCTCCGTAATTATACCGATTTAGGCCGTCAAATTTCAGTATGATGATGAGAAAAATACGAGCTTTCATATGATATGAAAATCTCCGTATGTTTGTAATAATTCTGTGTTACGAAAATGTGATCGGGTCATCTACCTTTAAACAAGAAACCCTGTTGTGACAATTCCAACCGATAGAAATTGGTGAACAAAATTTCATGTGCAAATGAATACCAACCCCCCAAAAATTGTTTTTGCTTGTCAAAAAATGGCAAAATGTTTACTGATTGTTTTGATTTGTTATTGTCATTTTAAAGGGAAAAGAAAAGAAAACAACATTTGCCCGGATAACCGGGTCTTATTTTGTCATCGCCTAACTTCTTTCTTTTTTTTTCATTTGAAATATATTTTAGAAATGACCAGTGAGGGAAAATCGAAGCAAAACAGTTCATTTTGTCATTTGAAATATCAAAATTTAAAAAAAAAAAGAGAAAGACAATAATTTTTGAATTTGGACATTTAAGGTATGTATTCTTTTATAAAATTATCATCTTTTTTCTCAACATTTTGAAAATTAGAGGAGTGTGGGGGAGGACAACCAAACAATTTATTTATTTTAGCGTCATCATTCTGACTATATTTGGTCATTCACCTGGTTGTTAAGTGGATGTAAAATCACAATGACAATAGCATGAAATATCAGCAGTTTTCCTTTTAGATAATCACAGGATGAATTCATAATATAATGCTGGTATGGGGAGGGGAGGGGGGAGTACACTTATATTAAAAGGTGGATATCATAATTTAAAAATGATGGGATCGAATGAAGGAATATATTTAAATTGATTAAGAAAAAAAAAGATATTGCATAAGGATGTAGAAGAATATAAATGAATAAATAGATAAAATATTTATAATAAAAAGAATTCTTAAAAATCATTCAGAAATTGAAGGTGGGTGGCCAATCACATAACCCTAACCCTACCATATACCACAAAATACCACGACCTAGCAAGTTTGTATCGTTGGCGATGAAAAAGTGGACCCTAAGCCAATGGTGTAGTGGGAAATCATGGGGGTAGAGTTAGGATTAAGGTTTTCCTCATCAAAATTAATCAGAACAACATTTTAGGCCTGAATTATGTTTCCTTAACCCATACCCCCTGAAAACTACAAAATACTACTTGCAAGCCTATCTTCGAGCTCCCGTGCGGATGGTTTTTGATGACATAATCAACCGAGCCTATATAGTGAGCGCGGTATACTGCGCGAACAAGGTAGCTGAGGGCCGTGGCTTGGACGACGGGCCAATGTCCGGAGGGTCCACGGATCGATTCCCGGCCGATTTAGTTGGTGTTTACTCTTCGGAAATTATGATCCCAGTTAAAAACCATAAACCAGGGTTAGGGTTATGATGTTATACGCCTTTCCTTAAAATGTTATATCCCCAAACCACCCATAGGGATATGATGTACTCTTCGTTGAGAACCACTGGATTGCTTTCATATACTGTAAAACAAGTTCATTTCGCAGCATCTTTTTTTCGCGAATTGCCAATCATCACTAGTATCGCGGTAACTTAATTTCGCGAATCTAAAATTTCTACCACTAGTGTCATTTTCACACACATTAATTCGCGGCAATATAATTTCGCGAATTTGAGCCATTCGCGAAATTAAATTGCTCGCGAAATTAACTTGTTTTACAGTACTTTGATCAAAACAAATAATTATCAATCATTTCAAACCTTTCTCTCTCGTAGTATGCGACTTTTGTGCGACACTGACAGTGTGGTTAGCCTGTTGTTTTGGAATGCAGTACTTCACAAGACCGCATTCAATCTTTGGATGCGAGCGCTCGGATCGTGACGCTCAGATCGACAATTATTTATTTTGATTATAGCACTAGTATAGAAAACACTAAATGGAAAAAATAGGTCAAACCCCTTTAACTATATAAGTGTTCAAATTCGAGCTTGAGTATGTTTATTGTAATTTAGTCATTTGGGTGTCTTTTTGTGAATTAAATTGGTGGTATTTTGGCCCTATTTAGCAGGTGATTTGGGGTCATGTGACCTCCATTTAACACCTTTTCCAATCAACCACCATCACTCCTCCCCATTTCCTCCACATAAATCGGTTGCAAGAAACCCCTATATCACTACAATGTACTGTAAGCAATAAACCACCTGCATGCTAATCAAATAATAAATATAGCGCCATCTGTTGGGCTAATATGCATTTCGGGCCCTCGGTAGCCACGGGGGCACGAATGTACCGGGGACGTCACATTAGCAATTTGTACGTTCCGGCCCAATTCCCGGCTTGTCCCGGGTCCGGGCTTGCAATTGATAAGTGCATAACTACCATCTGAAACAATTTACCTAAATTCACCTACTATCATATAAAATGTCACGATATGGTAATTTCGATGTAGATCACATCAAAATTATCAACATCACTCACCACGTAATTTGCTTCAACAGAATTTCAATCTAGCGCGATTATTCAACCGTTTGCCCATAAATCGTTACACTTCAGGGTTCCTACATACCTTATCTAAATTGCAACAATTCCCTTTTTCCAAATTTCATTTTTCTCAGCAATCTCAATGCCCCTTTAATGTTTCATTCTCAACTGAGCGTTTCATCAGACTATTTCACATCTGTTCCCTTTACTGGCCTTTTTTTAGTGACGATCGCCAGGTGTAGAGGGCGGTAAAGAGATAAACTGATTGGAGATACTGTAAAACCACTTAATTTTGTGAGGGATTTAATTTCGCGAATTTCGCAAGGCACGTATATTCGTGAAATGAAATAGCAAAAAAAATGACAATTTTGCATTGAAAGTAGCAGTAAAACTTTCAGATTCGCAAAAATTAAATGCCTGCTAAAATAGCAGCAATTTAAATTCGCGAAATAAAGTATCAGCGAAATTACAGTGTTTTACAGTATAGCTTTTTAGGGGATAGACCCCTTCTTTATTATGAGTTGTCTGTCCTCCCATCCAGCTATAGCTTCCCTTAACCATCTTAATTCTCCCCCCTCCTCCCCGCCTTTATGTCAGAGTATCCAAACAATAGCGGGGCACTCAGCGGGAGCTTAACCCTTTGAACCCTGAGTTATTGGTGGGGGGCAGCACCTCCACCCTAAGTTATTTTGAGGAATAATGGATTTGTTCCCCGAGTCTTACACCCTCTGATTCACCTTGGCTTCACCGTCTTCAATAATGACATACTGCCCTCTATCATCGTAAATACATTATTCGTAATAAACATCGTTCTTATCCGATCTTTATTCTTTTTTTATCGCCAAATTGGCTATTTATAACCTGAGAAACATCTGCGCATGTGCATTCATTCCATTTCGTGCTATTTTTGACAGTTTTCTTCTGCCAAATGACATCAAAACACAACGTAAATCTGGCGAAACAAGGTATTTCAGTTCGGGTATAAACATCACATGATTTGAGAGTCATATGACCGCTCAAAGTCACATGATCAATGTCACAAGGCCGCTATAGTGGCCTTTCGGGTTATAGCGATCACTCCGTGCGGCCGCTAAAGCGGCCTTTCGGGTTCAAAGGGTTAAGGAGTGTTCATAAATACCTTGGTAGGGGGGGGGGCTAGAAAAATGGAGGGGGGATCAGCTTCGTGCACAAAACAACCGACATTTTTACAATTACATTATGCGAGGTCAAATCTAATAATGCTTTGAAACTTAGACATACAGGGGGGATCAAGAAAAAAATCACCATAAAAGGGGATCAAGATATTTTTTACCGTGTTTGGGGATCAAGAACAAAATATATCTGAGGCTCAAAAATGTCCAACCTCCCACCAAATTATTTATGAACACTCCCTTAAATAACAAATGATTTTACTGCACGCAAAGAACACAAACAGATTTTGACTTATTTTTTCAGCCCCCTATAAAGGCCCATTTTTAACCCATACCAACACCAATTATTTATGAACACTCCCTGAGTTGAATAAATTAGCTGATGAATGATTTCTGAGAAAAATTATAATGACTGGTGCTTAAAAGCATAATACATGTGCGTTATACATGTATGTTATCTTTAATCAGCGGTTTGCGTGCAAAGTATCAATAATCATTAAATACATCTGACAAAATATCAAAAGTGAAAGCAAAAAAAAGGACACCAAAAAGCAACAGACAGCTAACAAACAAATTAATAACCCCCCCCCAAAAAAAAAAAACACCACCAAAACTACTCATAAACATCTATTCATATTTATCAATTGCTTATGAAATATCTAGAGATGTACTATCATTAATGAGGTACTTTTCTCATCATTAATTTGTATTAAACCTTTCCAGCCGGCTATTAATTTTACCATATACAAAACATATACAAGGTCTATCTCAAGGATTACTGAACCAATACTAGGCATGTTTGTACTTATTTCAATGCATTTCTCATGGCGATTCCAAATAGGGTAATGAGATTAAATAATTCTGTCATTTTTGAATTCGGCAGACGCCTGTCGTGTTGAAAGTGTTAAATATTACATTAATTGCCCGTACAAAAGTTGCCACTTTCATGAAGCGTCCGTCCATATGTCTGCAGCACATGTGTTCACAGCTTTTATAATCGCAAAATGGCCCTCTTTGTACACAAAGTTACACAATGCCTATGTTTAGTGTGTCCTGTTAAACATCCTGGTTGTTGCAATTTAGGGGCAATTAAGGCAATTGATGAAAATACACCAAAACATATTAAACAAAGGAAAGTATGACATGCTGTTTTTGCTAATGTACAGATGATGCCAGGGACCAATAGTTAACACTTTTCACATGGCGTCTGCAGACGACATTCCAAAATTTCACAAAATGTTTCAAATATCTCAACATTATTGAATTTCATTACCATATTTAGAATCACCATGAGAAATGCACTGAAATAAGTACAAACATGCCTAGTGTTGGTTCCTTGAGATAGACTTTGAAAATTGGGAAAGGTTTTTGAAAAATCTGTTTTGTGTATGGAAGAACTAATAGCCGTGTAGAAAGTGTTAATGTGTAATTGCATGCTGTATTTTGCTAATGTACAGCTATTAGGGAGGCAAGGACCAATAGTTAATGTGTTATTGCAAACAATAATAGCCATGTAAACAGGTGCAGAATCTATTGTTAAATGGGCTATATACCCTATTAGCCTACTGTAAAACACTATCATTTAGAATCTATTGTTAAATGGGCTATACATATCCCCTTTTAGCCTACTGTAAACACTATCATTTTGCGGATACTTTATTGCGCGAATTTAAAATGACTTTTCTTTTAGCGGCCATTTTTAAATATCAATACCAAGCACCTTTGATATTTGTCTCTATAGTAACCTATCATGTGGGCGTGTGAAGACAATACTTGAATTCTTAAAAACTATTTGTCTTTGTACATCTAGCAGTGTACATCTAGCAGACATTTAGACTAATGCTATCACTTGTTCAATAACTGCGTACCTTCCCCCAGATATAGGCCAGAAGCCCAGAAGGTTCAATCAGCTGAGAAGGTACAAAAGGTAAAACTAATCTGATCTTCAAATCTTTTATACCTTCTCAGCTGATTAAACATTCTGGGCTCCTGGCCTAATAGGCGCTATTGACTGCAACCCAAATTATGACAGCTTACACGTCTTTGACCAGAAAAACATAGAATTAAAGAGGTTGTTTTGTCATTTGGCCCGTGATATGTGTTGTATGCTTATCAGGATATTTATATCCTGAAAGGTTATTTGTTTATCAGGATATTTATATCCTGTTTAAAAGTAAAAGTGAAAAGTTTGAGGCCAAAAGTGAAACATACAACTTACACAATCATGAGGTTTAATCATCAAGGCTGTTGAAGTTGTATGTTTCACTTTTGACCTCAAACTTTTCACTTTTTACTTTAACTGTAAACATAGTTTTGGGTTTGAAACTTGCTGCAAGTAAATACTTCATAGCACTCTCCCCCCCCCCCCCTCCCCTCCACCTAACCCCGTTGTAATCCAAAATTGCTTCACCAAATCCTAATGAAAACCTTTGTTCTTTATCTTATTTTCCTTATACAGATCAGAGCACCAGCTCTTTAGTGATGCGGCCATTAAATAACAATTGTTACGTCCAGTTCTGCATTACGATGGAATTGCATAATTGTTAACTGCACCATCTATGGACCCCTCGACAAGATACCCATATACGGCAGTACCATCGCATAATCCCGGGACACACCATCTCCACCGGGATGTACGTGTATTACAGCATTTTGACCATAGAGGAGATCTTACTGAGAACCCTAGTTGTCAGATAGAGGCAAACCAATCATTGTCTGCTTTTGAAAGAGGAACCGTGTTTGCGGAAAACATGGACAGGGCGTATCAGTATCACTACGGCTATCCACCGCAGACAGCCACGTCGTATGCCGAAGAGGCAAAGCAAAGGCAAGCTAGTGTCAGCCAGGCTCAGCACACAACAGCAGCGACTCCTAAGCCTGGGCAAGCTAACTACTCCCAGATGACGGCGATACAACAAAGACAGGAGTACTATCAAAGACTTGCGCAACATCAGCAGATGTTACGACAGAAAGAGCATGCTATCGCGATTGAAAGAGCACAGCAAGCTGCCAAGCTGGGACACAGGGGTGCACCTGAAAGCACACAAATGCAGAGTGCTCGCCCGCATGGTATAGCTGGCCAAGGCGAACATTATGACGCTACTCAAAGACACAGTGCGTTTTCCATTGCAGGAACGCAGCAGCAGCTTCAAGGTAGACGGCGGTCTTCGTCTTTTGATTCTCTTCTGCGTAGCGGGTTTACAGAGCAACAGCAGCAGCAAGCACATCAACCACAGCATCAGCAGCAGCAGGACCCTAATCCATCCCATAGTATGGTAGCACGAAATGTAGAGCTGAGACATTATGATCCTCGGCAACAGCTTGAACAATACGCAATGAGTCACAACCCGACAAAGAACTCGAGCGACAGAGACTCGAAGGAGATCATTGCGAAAAAACTAAGAGAAGGATACGCACTTAAACATTGGGGTATAACCCCACAACAAGATCAAAAGTTGAGGAAATACGGTAGCAGGGAAACGACAATACCCAGTAGTAGTAGTTTCTCGGCAGTTAATGGCCCTGTGCCTTCACAATCAGCTGGCGAAGTTGCAACTGATCAATTGGATGCGGAGTTGGCTCATCTCAAAGATGTGGTGCGACATATGGAGATCCTTCGCGAGCAGAGGGATAAATATCAAAAACCTGACAGCGCTGGCTTTCAGTATCTTGAAAAAGTAGGAACTCACGGGATCAACCCCGCGCCGGTCGCGTCGGTTCATCCCACTCAGAATCCTCTGGGATCGTCAAGGAAGGGTTTCACATCACCTTATCATCCTATGGCGCCACCTAGCCAACACATGAGTACCCCACCGAAATATAGTGATGTAGTAAGTTCTCAAAAGGCACCATCTGCTCCGGTGCCACCACCAAACCAGTATCCAGTATGTATGGATCGACAGCAAGTGGCAACATACCACCACCATCAACAACAACAACAGCACCATGCGACACACTCACCACCTCAGAGATCTCCTTATCAGCGTCAGCAACAGAATCCCTCGATTCATAAGAAAGATGTGCATCCCTCCATGCAAGTGGTAACCCCTCCCCAAGGATTACCAAAGATAGTCGATGTCCGTAGTCTTGCCAATGTCGCCGCTGCCGCCGCCATGCACGAGAACGCACTATCCCCGCTGAGCCGGTCCAAGAGACGAGGCAGCGAGGCCTCATTGGTGGGAGATGGTCGATTAATAAGAATGCGGAGCAACAGTTCCCCTGAGAGTTACCCGTATGAGATGAACGAGCCACGTAGTGCCGACTCATGCGACAGCGGTGTTGAATCATTAGCCTCTCCCGACGCGCATATAAGCGGACATATGTATAATCGCAATGCACTTATTATAGCTCAGCAACATCAGCTAGAATTGGCTAAGGCTCAACATGCAGCTTCTTTCGATGCCATGAAACGCCAACAACAACAACAACAGCAGCAGCAGCAGCATCAGCAACAGCAACAGCTACAGCAACAGCAGCAGCTGCAACTACAGCAACAGCTACAACATCATCAACAGAAGCAACAGCAACAGGCGAGCAGACATGGGAATCGAACCGTTCCTAATAAAAATATCAGACTAGAAAGGGCAGGGAGCCCGCTAAAACTCTCAGAACTAATGGAAAAGGACCAGGTTTGTCCCAAGGCGTATAAAGAATTTGAAACACTGACATGCAAGTGTAGAACTTGCATGAATCATCAAGAAAAGACAGAGACAGAACTGCGAGATCTGTGGCGAGAACGACGGATAAAGAAATTCCCATCTGCTTTCCCAGCTCTCAACAAACCTAATAGTATTAACTCCTCTGAAAGGTTGACTTCTCAGCAGCACAAAGAAGTTATTGTCATCAGTGATAACGATGATGTCGTCGACGAAGTTCCAAAGCAAAAAATACAGGCAGATGCTTCTCCAGTTGTGGGTAAGAGGACATCATCATCCCCGGTGGCGGAGGATTTTTTACGACACTCTAAGAAATTGAAAGTGTCCGTTCCAACAGATTATCAAAGTAGTAATAATGAAGTGCTCGATTTAAGAAAAAAACCAGTAGCTGAACCTGAACAATGCAGTCCATCATGTGAAAAGTATCCGCCGTCGTCTGATATGAGTGTTCAACCGTCGTCTGCTCAACCGTTGTCTGCTCCGAGTGGACAACTCAATTCCACAATTGATGATAGAGGAGCGAGACAGAATAGCCACCCTGAGGTTGATAAGAAGGATTCAATGATATCTAAAAGCTTGACCATTGAGCAGGTTATCTCATCATGTATAGGGCGTGCGGTATATGAAGCACAATCACCACAATTACGTTCCCATGACGATGTTGAGCAAACGACTTCCTTGGAGCAAATGATCACAGATTGTATCGATGAACCGCTGGAAAAGGAGGACAAGGAGCTACATGGAGAGTATAAACAAATGTTAGTTAATAAAGATACAGCTAAGAACCCCTCTTTGGTTGACGCGTGCCCTGATCAAAAAGCTGCTGTTGTTAGTGACCTTGGTATCAGTACAAGCACTACTGTGAAGGACCAGATGAATAATGAGTCTAACCCTGATAACAGTTTAAAGGATGCTGATGTCAGAGAACTCCAATCTGGGCAAGAGAAGAACACATCCAGTACAAAATCCACAGATGGTGATAAAAACTACAAGATGTCATTGCAGCATCCGCAAGTATTTTTAACCGGGATCAAAGTCGTGGTTGAAAAATTGAAAATGAACAATGACATGGTGTTGCCGAAGTACGAGGAAACGAGGCCTGAACGCAGCTCGAGTCCGAGGAGGGCGGTGTCAGTTCCAGCATACGACTGCAACGCTTCGGATGATCACAATGCCGAACAGAGAGCACAGAGCGTGGGTCTTTCCAATACTGTGGCACACAGTGGAGCAACTGTACTGGGTAAACCACCGCCACTGGTAAAGATTATAAAAGAAGAGAACCAACAACAACCACACGATGAAGAGAGAACACTCTACGAAACATCAACTTCTGAAGACGTGTCAGAACGCGATAACCTCGAGATCAAGAAAGAAATGCATAGGGTGCCCCATCTTGCAGCATTGTTTCAAAACGAAGGATCGTCGTTCCAGCATGAAGGCTCTAAGATAAAAGACCAAACCTATATGCCAACAAATCTCAGAGATTGTTGGGGTGATGCACCCAGGGATGGTAGCGAGATCAAGTTGGCAAAAGATATGGGGCCTCCAAAGGCACAGTGGAAGGCGCTATGGGCCAAAGAGAAGTCTGATGTTGAATTTCAAGAGATATCTTCATGTGAAATGTGTGGTATGGAAACTATGCATGCCTGCAAGTGCAGGACTAAAAGTCATCTAGGTAATGCGGAAGACCTGTGTGATGCAAAACGTCAGAAACTTGATGTAACCCGAAGTAGTGTCGTTGAGCAGGATAAGGAGGAGTTGAGGCAGGAAGTTGTGACCCCATCTGGTGATAAAATGCTGGAAGAGAAGGCTTTGACAGAGAGAACTGAGGCAGAAAATGCCAGTACAGAAGCAGAAGAAGCTATTAACCTGGCAACTATACCTCAGCCAACACATCATGAAAATAATCTACCAAATTCCTCTTCTGCTGATTCTACACAAGGTGCTGCAAATAAACAAGGTTTACAAAATATGGAAAAGAAAACAAAGAACACATTCCCTATAGAAACCTATGGTCATTTGCTTGGACAGAGCACTCCACTGCCTGTGGTCAAAGTCAAGCAGCACGGTAAAGCCACCATATTTCACAAAAACCCTCCGAGTGCCGAGATATCTCACTTACCTCAACTGCAACCAGTAAATCTTCACAAACAGCCTCGGGGTACTGCTATGGATAAGACACCGAAAAATGCAACCAATCAAGTGAGCTCCGATAAGCAAAGCCAGTGTGCAAATGCAGCTAGTCTTAAGCGAGAAAAGTCTGAGGACAAACATTTCCCAAGGCTATCATTCAGCCCAACAGCGATGCTGGATACCTTCGGCTCCGACCGACACGAAGAACCTATTGATCTTGTCAGCGATGCTAATCAGAACATTATCACCGATCAGCATCCGCATGTCGTAGCTCATGCCAAGAATGTGCTGAGAGTTTTGCCGAAATTTCGTCGTTGTATCCCGGTTAAATCAGTATCGGCGCAGGTTCCCGTTGCAATATCGGTGCAGACATCTGTAGTAGAGCCTGTAGCGCATGTGTCTGTAGTACAATCACCAATGAAACATCCTGTGGTACAGACAACATTGGCAAACCCAGTACATGTTATAGAAACATCTGTTTTAAAGAACACAATTCAAACATCAATGGCAGAACCTGAAGTAAATGCACCATCATATGCAGAGCTGATGATAGACACATCGGTGGATACATCCTCGGTGAAAAATTTAGCAACAAAAACTGAAATACAAACCTCGAAAATACAGCTTCTATCGATAGACAATGTCAGCCCTGTGGATTTATCATCATCAGTACGACCTGAAAAGAGTACTGGTCTGCAGAGCTCATTGTTAACTTCTGTAGATGTTGAATCATCAAATACACCATCTGATATGAAGAGGACATTGGTTCTACTAGGTGAGGAGGAAACACCAATGGAACAATCTAATGGCAAAGAACCAATGGCGGTAGCAGATGTGCAGAAGCCAATATCTGCAACAGAAACAATGCAGGAAATTGATATGTCAATGCCATCAGAGGTAGGCCTACCCTCATCAGCAGTACAGCTTGAAAAGCTGACAACTGTTGATCAAAAGAAAGTCGTGCATCCACCAGCATCAGGAGATCCATCTTTAGCATCAGTCATACACACTGAAACAAAGACTGCTGTAACATCACTGCATAATTTAACGGGTCAACCTACCATTGATACCTCTGTGGTACAACCTATGATACCACCCTCTACAACAGTACAGTCTATTAACACAGCCCAAACATCTGTTGTACACTCTGGTACCTTAGGGGTACCATTTGCTCTAATGACCTCACAGTTGAAGTCCGTTATCCAAACAAGTCAACCCAAAGTACCCAAAGCAAGTCATGTGGTTGATGATTCATCAGTGAGACAACAGGCACAGGATTTATCAGTTGGGCAGAAACAAGTCCAGATTCAACCACCTGATGACAAAATACCAGCAATATTGTGTGTAGATAACCAATCAACAGTACGGCACAGAGATCATTTAGCACCAGCGGCAGCAGTGGATCATCCTGTCGAAACAGCTTCAAGAGAAAGTCATCCTGTGGGAGGACCATCAGCAAGACAACTCATGGAACAGAGAGCTCAATCTGTGGCACTATCTCCCACAGGTAACCTTGTGATAGAAATGTCGCCAGAACCAACAAGTCAAATGCAGCAGGTACAGACATCGCCTGGACAACATGCAGTACACACATCTTCAGGGCAAATGCTGGTACAGACATCCACTGGGCAACATGCAGTACATACATCATTAGCAAAATCTGCATTGCAAACATCAATAAGTCAATTGGTCAAAGAGACCGCTTCTGGGCAACAAGCAGTACACACATCTTCAGGGCAACCTGTTGTGCAGACATCTTCAAGACATTCTCTTGCAATTGCAACGGCAGGACAACCTTCTGCACAGACATCAAGCAATCAGTCTCTTCAACAGATATCAGGTCAACCTCAGGTGCAGTTATCAACAGGACAGTCTCTAATACTGACATCAAATAATCAGACAATGGTTAAGGTGTCGTGTCCACCTCTTTTAAAGACATCAACCAGTCAATCTCTTGTACATAGCTTGAGTCAGTCTCTGACCCAAACCTCAGAACAGCACCATGCACAGAACTTAACATGTCAAACTCGTGGACAGACGTCATCTGGTCACTCTCAGGTACACTCAACACCCCAACAGTCTCTTCAATCAGGACACGCTTCCCTACAGGGGACTGTGGAGGGTGTGAATACTTTAACATCTCATTCTGCAATATCAGCATCACCTCCCACCCAAGAACAAAGATCTCGAGCTATTCCACCATTAATGCAGGGTGAAGATAATCTCTCTTTACTCGCGCTCGCGAATATTAACCGACGTTTGAAAAGCAGCACCCCGCATATACATGTGCCCACCGGCAATGGATATAGCCGGTGTGTCCAAAAGGACAATTATAAGATGCGTGAGATTTATCGTGTTGAAATGTTTGAGGAGTCTCCGCCTCTGGATCTCAAGACTGTCCCCAAGAAAAAGCAGACCCAGATCAACGCGCATAGAGTTTTTTATTTGCAGCGATCTTTCCCGTGCGTCATTCGCTCCGAGGTTCCGTTTGTACCGCCGCAGATGCTTCAAGAAGCGTTCTTCAACGTGGTGGATTACGGGGATTTTAATTTTGCTCTCCAAAAATGTGGCATTTTGCACCGCTACATGACAATGCACGAACAAGGCGCAATGTCGAGGGCGTGCGTAACGCGCACCTGGAATGGAAGCTGCAAGCTTATACCTCTCGACGAATTTGATGCAAAATATGATCAAATCAGAGATCTCTTGGAGAAAAATGCTAAAGAGGATCTATGATTTTTGGCCCTATGTTGATAGTCGCTTTGTGTACACATGTCCGACAAATATGTCACCCACCTATCAAGCGGAACTGCTTCAGTATTTCATGCCTTTGGTCGATCTTAATCTACGCTCTACGGACTTGATCGACCTTGGCTTGTTTCCAATGGAATGCTCACCAACCTTGTACCTTGGATTGTACCTTCAAAAATACTGCCCCATGTATACGGAATATCTTGCCACATTGCAGTAAGAAGATCAGTCTCTGTGCTGTTGTATCATCCAAGTTCTGTTCTTTGCAGTCCACATCATATCATGTTTCGTGTAGTTTAAGTTATATTTAAGGTGTTTTGTTATGATGTGTCTTACACTCTCCACGCGGCAGGCGTCTGCAGACGACATTCCAAAACTTCACAAAATGTTTCAACAATGTCAAAATTATTGAATTTCATTACCATATTTGAAATCACCATGACAAATGCATTGAAATAAGTACAAGCATGCCTAGTATTGGTTCAGTAATCCTTGAGATATACCTTGAAAGTTAGGATAGGGTTTCTGAAAAATAAATTTTGTATATGGTAAAACCAATAGCCGCATGGAAAGTGTTAAGAAGGCTCTTTCATACTGCCGTTAGGCCAACAATTTTTTTTGTTATGTTGTCCTCGACAGCTTTCAGAGAGGAGGGGCGGGCGGGCGGATTTTTTTTAAAAAAAAATTTAAATTTAATTTTACCAGCAGAAGCTCAAAGTTCAGCCAACAAGAAGTTAACATCACTCTAAGAGCCGTACATATATGTTATAAACACTTAATTTAATATTCAATGCCATTTAAGCTGTTTTAAAAAAAATCGGGAAAAAAAATCGGGGAAAAAAAAAAATCTGAAAAAAAAAAAAAAAAATCTGAAAAAAAAAAGAAAGATTATTTTCATTAAAAAAATACGATTTTCTTTTTTAAAAAAATCTGAAAAAAAAAAAATATCGGACCGGCCCTAAAATGACGAGCGGGCGGTCGAGGACAACATGACAAAACAATTTTTTTTTGCCTTATTGGGCATCACAAGACATTGGTGCGGGGGTCGGAGTTCAAGCAATGTCAACTTCTGTCCACTCATGTCGACGGACGCCCAACGACGAGATGTATGAATGGACCGTTATGCGATATATCTTTTTATTGTTTCACCCTTTTTAAGCTCTGTGATTATGTTACATGGGACTACGCTAGGTCAGCTTATTTGAAATCAATCAAATTAATGGAACACGAGGTAATTCTACCAAATAATTTACTAATTGTAAATGTAAATACTTCCTTTACAAAAAAGTGGATGTGTGTAACCATTATTTGAGCCTTGGTTTCCACAACCCCATTTTAAAATTTGATTCTGAAATGATGTTTACAGCAATTGTGGATCATTTAGGATGAACAAACTGCGCATGCACCAAAACTGTTGCATATTTGTAATGCCTTATACTGAGGGGTGCCACTCATGTAAAATAACTGCATCTTATCATGGATTATTCAAAAAGAAGAAATTTGAGTGACCAGTAATAAGAGTTTATTTTTGAATCATATCTGTGTCAGCCAAATGCCTTCAGATTTATATTGATTTTCTTATAGAACGACATAATTGGAAACTGAATGACCAAATTTGGCAAGTGTATTTTTTGTTCGAGCTGCTTTTTTACCAAGTATTAATCTTGTGGAAAAAGAATTTAGGATTTGATATCCTGACCATGGCCTTATGTAGGCCCACATTTTGGTCCTAAAAAGTGCCCTTAATCCGCATTTTAATCCAGGGCGAATCCTTCCAATTTTATATATGAGTGCCACCCCTGGGTCATAAAATACGTGCCTTGTCACTCCCACATCAGCTTTTACTAACTTTGAACACATTACACAAATTGGAATAATGAAACAATTTTGATCTTTTTAACAAAATGCTATTTTTGTAATGATACCTGCATGAAACAATACCTTGAAATAACCAATTCATATATGAAGAGGTATTTTGCAAAAGGGCCTACATCCACTTTGGCGCTTATTGAGAAAAAGTCCAAAAACTGTTTCTAAATATTCAAGATGAGCAATTGAAAAACTGAATGGATTATGAAAGAGGTACACTACATACTAATTGAAATTGAAATAAATTTTAAATGTGCTAGTTTTAATTTTTTTTTAAATCATGTTGACATTTTTTGAAAATTTAGATGTAGGCCCTTTTGCAACAAAACTCCATCTGTTTGTACATAAAGAAAAAATACCACACACAAAAAATCATTTATTTTAATCATTTAAAATAAATAAGTTTGATATTGAAATGTATAGGTCACAATCATATGTTTCAAGGAAATAAAGTCATTTTTTTCAAAAATACCTACATCTCATTGTAAACAGCCATTGAAGTTGTTGTTTTGTTGCAAAAGGGCCTGTATCCCGATTTAATTCTGGATACAGGCCCTTTTGCAACAAAACAACAATTTCAATGGCTGTTTTCAATGAGATGTAGGTCTTTTTGAAAAAAATGACTTTGTTTCCTTGAAACATATGATTTTTCCCTATACATTTCTATATCAAACTCATTTTTTGAAAAAATGCACCATAGCCCTTTTGCAAAATACCTCTTCATATATTCAAGACAGAAAGGCCTGACACTTCAATACTCTTCATCGAGTTTAGATCTGGTGCTGCTTGAGACTGAATCCTAAAAACATGTGACTGTATTTGCATATCTGTGTGAGAGACTTGTCATAAATATTCATATCAAGGCAAGGTCAAAGGTCAGATGTTTCTGTCTTCAGTAAATGTAAGGACTATTCTGTATCTAGAACGATATGTGGGGTGTCTAAAAAAGGAGTAATGATATTTTTATAATCTTTGTGGTTGATCCTCATCGCAAAATGTAATGAAATATGTGACCGTCCAGCACGAACGGGCCGTTAAGTCGGCAAAGTTGATTTTGAGTTACGGCCCAAAATACATGCAAAATTCCTATTCAAAGTCATAAACGTGCAAACTTCAATGAACCGTAAAATTAGTTAATTAGTTAGATAAGGTATGATGTCATATCGTCGCTGTTCTGACATACCGGCACATCACAACAGAAATAAGTAAAGAGATGTGCCGGTATGTCAGAACAGCGACGATATGATAGCTCATATTAAAGCTGAAGACATGTAATTTCCAAATATGAAATAAAACAAAATTGACAAGACCCGACTTTACATCCCCTTTGTGGTGGATGGTCATATATTTTGTCAATCCATTTTTAAAATTTAAGATTTGAAAACAGTTTTTGAATCGTATATTTTCAAAAGAATGTTTGAACATTGTTAAACTTTCTTCACTGCCAAGGGCAAATAAGGTGTGTTCTTTAATTATGTATACAATAATACATGTGCCTTGGTATGGAACCAACTTCTTTCAATTATACTTGACATGATTTATGGTATGTTTCGCCAAAACTATAATTGTTGTGGCATCAATGGCACTATCTGTACAAAGCCAAAATAAAAAGCTATTCCATTTGAAATCCATACACCCTCTATGGAAGACATTACTGTAAAACACTATCATTTCGCGGATAATTTATTTCGCGAATTTGAAATAAGTGCTATTTTAGCGGGCATTTAATTTCGTGAATCTGGAAATGTCATCTGTTACTTTCAACGCAAAATTGTCAGTTTTGCGGGTTTTTAATTTCGCGAATCCGCATCCCTCTCGAAATTCATGAAATTAAATCCATCTCAAAATTAATTGTTTTTACAGTACCTTGATCTTCCCCCTCAGGAGTGTGTATTTCAAATTAGGTTTGCTGCATGGGTGGCTCCATTTGCAATCTACACTCCCTGTGGGGAAAATTGAGGTAATGTCTTCCATAGGGGGTGTATGGATTTCAAATGGAATAGCCCATTGTTACAGTAATGATGTTAGCGGTTCATGCTTCAACTCCTCAAGAATGCGGGGGTATTATATAAATCATGGATCAGAGAACCTAATAATTAGCACGATTAGTATGAACCCAGAAAACATGAAATGATTGATGTTGACATCTCTTTTTGTTGGCAAATATCTCACAAAGGTCATTATGTAACTTTGTCTGGCATCCCCGGCAGTAGGGGGGGGGGGGCGATCAAATATCATGTTGTAAGCATGCGTGACAAGAGTACAATATTGACAGGATTTTGAGGGGAAAAAGTACCGTTTTTCTTGAAATTGGTTGATTTGAGACCCCTCATAACACTTTCCACGCGGCAGGCAGCTGCAGACGACATTCCAAAATTTCACAAAATGTTTCAAAAATGTCAAAATTACTATATTTCATTACCATATTTTGAATCACCATGAGAAATGCATTGAAATAAGTACAAACATGCCTAGTGTTTGGTCAGTAATCTTTGAGATAGACTTTGAAAATTATGAAAGGTTTCTGGAAGAAGAAAAAAAATCTGTTTTGTGTATGGTAAAAATAATAGCCGCGTGGAAAGCGTTAACACACTCCACTTTTACACATTTTTGTGCTCACGCATGCTGACAAGTGTAATAGTTGCCTCCCCCCACCCCCCATCCCCCACCCCACCCCATTACCATGAACCCAGATGGCTGTAAAGTGCAAACAAAAATAATTGCACCAAAACAAGCACTTTTCCTTGTGTCATTTAAAGAGGCCAAATTTAGAATAGCTGCCATTTGGTAAATATTATTAGTGTTTAAAGATGTGCCTAATGTAAAAATACAAGTAAACAAGTAGCAGCTATTTTAGATGCTTGTGGATCGAACCCTAGTGATATGAAATTTTTGTGTGAACAGTTCAAAATGGGATAAATATGCATACCAGTCATCTCAAAAGGGGGCTTTCGTTGTTTAAAATGAAAAAGTGAGAATTTGTTTTCATGCAAAAGTGTTTGTTTTCATGCAAAAGTGTTGTTAGCTTTAAAATAACACCTCGCTTGATAGACTTGGTCAATACATTCTTGCAGGCCAAGAAAAAAAGGTTATTTCATGGCAAGGTTACCCAAATTTCCCTCCAAAATAAAACATTTCCCACTATATCTTACATATTTCATTATATGGAAGAGCAAAATGTCCCTCCAAATGTCCAAATTTCCTGGCAAGGAGCTTCCCAATTTCCTATTTTTTTACAGGCCTGGAATTCTAGTTTTATGTGAAATATTAGGTAGAAATTCCTATTTTGTTTTTTCATGCTTTACTTTTTGATGTGACTGGTCACATATGTCCCATACATTGGTTTGAACTGAATGTGCCTTACTACAAACTAGAAATACTTGAATATTTCAAGGAGTATAAATAAGAAAATATTTGTAATATTTTAAGCGCTCTTTATATTGAATTTGTACAATTCAGATTAGGTAATATTTTCCACACATTTTGTACATTTTTTAAAATCAGAGTTTAAGCACATATTTTGTTTAACAGTATTGAGTTCTATGGATTTGCAGTTTGTATTTTTTTTCTCTCACCATTATGGGATGTAATTCTTATCAATATTTGTCGCAAACAAGTGCACTTATTTTTATTTTACTAAATGAATGTATAATAATGCTGTATTTTTTTGCTTTGAGGTATTAATGGAAAGCATTGTTTATCGATTTTGTTGTTGAAAATGTTGAAATGTTCTGAAATTTTGAAAATATTTCAACAATTTTTTATTTGAATTTTTAAGCAGGAGTTATACTTTTATAGTTGTAAATGTTTTTAAATTCGCGGTTTGGTTTTTTCATCGCATAGACCTATCCTATATGCAAGAGAAATACATGCATGTGTTATTATTTTCACTGATTCGAGCACGAAAAGCATGAATATATATAGCGTTAAAATGTTTGCTTTTTGTACAGTATGACATTGTCTGTTTTGATAACCTGTGACAACATACAACAGAATGAATGTCACACAACTGCATAGATGTAAACTTATTCTGCAGTATAACAGAGTACCAAACAGGACACTGCCAGTAAATGTGCTTGGTATGTGATGTTTGTGTTGGAGTCTGTTCCAATGATGAGTTTCCCATCAGCCAACCTTGTTTCGTTTTAGAAATGGCCAAAACGTTCATTATTTTCATTTGAATTGAATCATTTACACTTGACTTTATCAAAATGTTCAATAGTCAAAATATCTGTCACATCCTCCTAATGATTTCAGCAGGTTATCTTGGCAGTAGGGGTAGAGTATCAGGCAAATAATGACAATGTAAGGATTCCCTCATTAGTTCCCGTCATCAATCCTGGTAAATGTAGACAAAATTGATAAAAACAAATTGTGTTTTTTCCAATCTGTTTTAAAAACATACACAACTATGAACCCATGATTTTGCACTGTGTAACATGTAAAATAATGTACAATAATGAATTGTAATCAAATAATGAATAATGAAATAATGCCTCATTATAAGCTGAAAAAATGTGACGGAAACTCAGAATCAATTTGTACCCAAGAGCACAGACGACACACCAAAAATAACTTATGTGGGGGAAAAAACCAAGAAAATCTTAGCATTCACCCGCTTGTAACATGTAAAATAATGAACAATAATGAATTGTAATCAAATAATGAATAAAGAAATAGTTGCCTCATTATGAGCTGAAAAAATGTGACGGAAACTCAGAATCGATTTTGTACCCAAGAGCACAGACGACACACCAAAAATAACTTATGTGCGGGAAAAAACAAGAAAATCTTAGCATTCACGCGCTGTTAATACCCTCTTTCTATTCATTAAAGCAGCAGTGTTTTTTTTCTAATTGCAAACAAATTTGATAGTGGTAAAAATAAATTGTACTTTGATAGTCTGTAACAATAACGGTGTGTGTACCTACTAAGAATACCAGCTAACCTTGAAAAAGGTCTTATGTACAGCTTAGGCTATATTAAAAAAATAATTTGTCCCAAAGCTCCCCGCACGTTAGTTAATTGATGCGCGTTACAAAGAAAAAAATTATGAAAAAAATATATATAATTATAATTTTTTTTTTTTTTAAATTAAAAAAAACACCCAAAGTTTAACTGATTTTTCAGATTTTCATTGATGACATCATTTTAAATACAAAAGGTCACTTTTACAAGGATTTCAATATTTTATATTTAAAAAAATAAAAATAAAAAACCCACCGCATTCCGTATTAGGTTTTGAAAAACTGAAGAGCTTTGAGACAAAAGATTTTTTTAATATAGCCTTATCTGTTGACGAGATTTTTATACTTTACAATGGGATTGTGAAGTAAGATCATTACCGAATGCATAATGATAAGGCAATAGGGGTAAAAACCTGTGTGTTTTGGGGTATTTTTTTCAATTTTTTAAGCAATTTTAAAGATTTTCAACAACAACAATTTTAAAGATTTTCAACAACACCAAAAAAATGTTCAATAATGCTCTATTTTATTTTAAACATTTAAAATAAAAAGCTCAAATTAAAATAAAAAAAGGGTTGGTCAGGCTTAACGGGGGTGCCCTGGGGGAGGGGGTACTTGGTGGATATGAAGTTACAGGGATGTGCCTCTTAATAGGGTCCCATTTTTCACCCGTCTGGTAAATGAATGACTCGTTTTGATAGCCAATTTTGGTAAAATAATCGGTCTAAAATCCTTAATTCTGCTGGTTTTCACAGAAATTTTAGCAAAATCTGTCGAATATATAGGAAAATTATGGGTCTCCGGTAAACATATGGGTCCATTTTCTCCTGAAATTTGGTAAATGTTTGGGTTAATTCTCATTTTGCTGGCAGCACATCCCAACTAAAAAAGTATCCGAGTACCCCCCCCCCCCCCCCCTGGGTTTTTGCTGTTGTCGCCTTATGATAATATTGTAAGATGTTGTCTGCTGGGTTTTGCGAGGATTCCATCTTTTGATTTGTTATCTATTTATAGAGGCGATATTAATTGTGATCCATCCCCCCCTTCCCTCAAATCAATATCGGCAGTGTCTGTCTGCCCAGAGAGGCAATTTACTGTAAAACTTGAACAATTGTTTGTGCTCTGTTAATGTTCACGCATCACCGTACCAGCAGCATGAAAATAATTTGGCGCGAATGTTTCTTAGGTATTTACTTTTCAGCAAAAGAAAATGGAATAGTGAGTTTATTAAAACACTGATTAAAACAAAAATTGGCAGAAGTTGATGCTTATGCGCACACAAAAATATCAATTAAAAAAAAACGGTTTCTGTTTTGATTTATAAATAATCTATTAATAATAGCCATTGAAAATGTCAGGAAAAGAGACAGTGCCTTCTAACACTTTCCACGCATGCAGGCAGCTGCAGACGATATTCCAAAATTTCACAAAATGTTTCAAAAATGTCAAAATTATTGAATTTCATTACCATATTTGGAATCGCTATGAGAAATGCATTGAATTAAGTACAAACATGCCTAGTGTTTGTACAGTAATCTTTGAGATAGACCTTGAAAGTTTGGAAAGGTTTCTGAAAAACAAAATTGTACATGGTAAGATTAATAGCCGCGTGGAAAGTGTTAAGAAATAATTACCCTGGGGATACTGCATGTAAAAAGGAAAGCACTTGCTGTGTAGTTGTTTAGCAATAATTGGTTCCCAAGGCGGAAAAAAACCCACGCAAAACAGCTCTACAGATTGTTTGGGATTTGTCCAAAAATAAAATTAACAATAATTTTCCAAAAAAAATCCCAAATTACCAAAGAATTTTAAAAAAAAAATCTTCAAAAATTAACAAACATATTGAAAAATTAACGGAAAAATGTAAGAATATTTTGAAAATTAATACACACAATAAGTTACTAAAATTCAACAAAAAAATGTGTTGGTCGGGCCTATAGAACAGGGGTATTTTTGCACGGATGATTTTACTTACCAAATAATTAATGAAAATCTTATTTCTACAATATAACGTTTTTTTACATTTCACTGTTGCATATTGTCTGATGGTACTTTTATATGTTGCTTTTGCAAAATTGTAACTGATGCTAGTACACAGATCGAACCCTTTATTATTATCGTTATACAAGCTGGGAATACAGGTGTGAGAGCTAGTACAATATGTATAGCGTGTTTTTTTATGACATGTCTTTTTATTATTATTTTTATTTTTATGCCATTTCAACCCAGAGAATTATTCGCGAGGTTGTATATTTTTAAATCAGATGTTCACGTCCTACTGGTGATATAATAACACGTTAGTCCATTAATATTTTCTTATCCTAGTATCTGATCAACTTGTTAAACCCGCGTTAATTTCATACTCCTGTTTTAAAGGAAGATCAAAACAAACGTTTTAAAAACTAACATTTTCTTGCAGCGTGTTATATGATACGCACACACAAATATCGTATGTGGAGCA
Source organism: Ophiura sarsii (assembly GCA_035610835.1). Taxonomy (NCBI): domain Eukaryota; kingdom Metazoa; phylum Echinodermata; class Ophiuroidea; order Amphilepidida; family Ophiuridae; genus Ophiura; species Ophiura sarsii. The sequence continues at coordinate 51,396,672 of CM069452.1, forward strand.
TGATTTACGACTAGGTGACAATGTGCATAAAAACATTCTCTTGTTCACTTACTGACATTTCAGCGCAACATCTGCGTTTTATATAGCCTATCCAAGGCCAAGTCGCGTCCTTCTTGTCACGTTTTCATTTCATCTATGAGGGCGACAAACAACACCCCTGTTCTAGTACGGGCTCCTCAAACACATCTGGGATATTAACCGCCAATATGGCCGCCAAAAATGGTAACTTTTGAGAAAAAAATCATATATCAGTTAAATACTAAATATGATAAAAGCATACATAAAATGACTAGATATATGTTTTCGACCATTGCAAATTTATATCCAGCATTTGTATGTTGCTAATGTACATCAAAATTTAGACAAAATGGCCGCCAAAAGTGGTCAAATTGAGAGTAAAATATAGTATTACTAGGTAAGTTTCTAGCCCTAATTTCAAGAAGTAAAACTCGTGTGGAAGAAAGAAGAAATATAAATTCCATTGAAATGGAATGGGGGCGATCCAAAAGAAAGAAGCATGTTTTGTAACCATTTTCTGAAGCATCTGTTGCAAACCAAAATACCAGGGAAATGGTGTATGTATTTTCCATAATTCAACCAAAAAACAAATCAAAATACCGCAGTTTACCACTTATTAGACAAACCCACAGCAATTGGGAGGTTTCTCCTATTTAGTCAAACAAGATAAGCTATTATGTCTCTCTGTGGGGAGTCTATAAACATAATGAATCATCAACAGTCTATGCATCAACTAAACAAATATAGCTTTGACTCCATCACAGACTGCAGGACTGTTAAAATAAACTGCATAGGTATGTAATTTACAAACATGGCTGCCCCCACTTATGTCTAGAAAGACCTAAATGTGTAATGTTTTGCAATCTGATGCTATAAGGGTGGCTTCGCCCCCCCCCCCCCAAAAAAACCCCAACATACCTAGATAAAATATACTGTATAGTGGTATTGTTTGTGTGATTAATTTTTTGTCCTTTTTTAATTTCACCTGTTTTGCGTGGTTTTAAATTTTGCCATTTGTAGCTTCATCACCTAGGCCTATATGCAAAGGAAGGATATTTGCGTGTTATTATTTTTGCGTTAGTTGTTTGTTTGGAGCCCTTAAAGCGCAAAAATAAATGTAGTGCAAAAGTTTATACTTTTACTGTGCTATATTATAGTCCGCTTCATAATTAATGCTATGGACATGATTCCAACAAGGGGGTGTAGTGTAAACTCGGTAGTGTGTCTTGTACGCTTTCAAAATGACTGTGTGCCCTGATTGGTCGATCATTAAAAATCGTCACGCGCATGCACGCATGGTTATTTGCGCATGGATCTGGACGCAGCCCTGCGAATGACAACAAAACACGCTCAAATGAAATAGCGTGAATTTTCATCAATAGGATTATAACAGTGACTATACATGTACATGTATGTAGTGGAAGCATTCAAGCGTGCCTTAATGAATTTGTTAACTCTGCACATTATCACATTTCACACAGGCAGAACAAATACTATGTGCCAGGTGCATGGGGTGCGGCCGGGCCAATTCTGTTTATCAAGCTAATGTTATACCCAACCTATGGAAATCACAACTATATGATACTTGCTTTCCAGTGAGGGTATGAAAATATGGAATATGGGTGGGAAAACCCAGTACTGATAAGTCTCCATTATGCATTAGACATACCAAAGCGTAATTGAAATCACCCAAGCGTATACATGCTGTCTGAAACATGAAAAGCATTTCCCAGAACTGACAAGTCTCTATTAATTAATCGCTTAATTGAAATGATGCGAGCGTGCTCTTGGTACGAGCGCGTGCTTGGTATAATCATGTGATTGGTACATGAAACCAGAAGTAGAGTTTCAACATGTGACAAATGCACCAAACGTCAACCAAAGAAGTGCACGAGTCTGATCAAATTATATATGTATTATGATGATGGCTATAAAGAAGGGGGAAGGTCGGCTATTCCATGATTTCCCTGGAAACTACCTGCTGATTGGTCAGAAAGATAGATACATCATTTATTGCTCCAATCAGAGAAATGTTTACAACAATTGTATCCCTGATCAAGATTGGAGTGAAACATTTTACAAGCTGCATTTTAATTGGCTAATCATATGAGTATACCTTGTGATTAACCAATCAGAACCACTGTAAGATAAGCAGGTAGGTAGGTAGGGCCCAGGGGTTAATAAATGTCAATGCATTCCAGAGGGAGGGACCTCAAAATGGAAAGTAACCAGAGCAGCCCAATTTGTATACGACTAGTGTCAAATATTATTAATTGAGTCTATATTCTATCAGAGTGTTTTAATACCGTACTAAATCATTTTGTAAATATACTGGTATTATATATATTTTGAACACAAATTGTAATATATTTTCACACACGTAAGAACACGTTGTCTGTCTGGTGCTGCAGTACTATCAGTCGCATGAACACCATTAATAACGCCTGCCTAAACAACAATTACGGTATTTTTGAACCAAACACTTGTGGGCCTTGATGGATATTGTAATATATATATACCTATTTGGTATTTGGATATTTTATCACCGTTGTATATTTTTAAGAGAGATAAAAAAAACTCAATAGAAATATGAGTTCATTACACTCTATTGTATAACAATGGATGTTTATTATATAAATGGTGTGTTGTATTGATTATATAAAACGTATAGCTAAATTGAGTACATTTGTTATTGTTAAAACAATGAATCTTGAATGTATACTTGTTTTATATTTAATACTAAAATGAGTCAAAATGTACCTTTTCTTGTTGAAATAATTCATTTATAATTTGTGTTAATACATGTGAATGTTACATTTATACTTGTTGTTTTACATCTAATATAAACTTCAACGCAAAAATGAGCTCAGCTATGTTTGCTTTTTTTAAAACAATGAATCTTAAGTTAATACTTATTGTTTTACATCTATAATATAAAAAATACAATGCTAAAATGAGTATGAAATACATTTGCTATTTCTAAAATAACGAATCTTAAGTAAATACTTTTATATTTTAATATATAAAACTCAATGCTAATTAATATGCAGTGGCGTAGCTAGGTTTTTCATATTGGAGGGGCCCTTCAGCATGTATAAAGAAAGTAATACTTCCTATGTATAACCTTTGGGAAGTCTGCTCTAAACATGTTCAAGGGCCGAAAAACAAAATCAAAAACATTGTAAGTGCTCTTGTCCCTGAACATGTATAAAGCAACACTTCCTATGAATAACCATTGGGTAGTGTTACTTTAGACATGCTGAAGGGCCTGAAAAACACGCAAGCAGATCATGTCTTGAATAGTTGAAACTGTAATTGAAAGAAACTGTTCACGACATTTGCTTCATTATTTGTAAAATTACAAAAAAAACACTCGTCATTAGAATGAGTCAAAATGCACTTGCCGTTTGTAAAAACAATGAATGCTAATTGTAAACCCGTTGTTGCTTAAAAGGTTTTTGATCAAAAATTCTCCAATATTGACTCTGTAAGAGTGCACCTTTGAAGTGTTGCATTCGTAGAACAACTGTGTGTTTTTTTCACATGATTTATAATATATTGTACATCTGCAGCTTTAACCAGATACATTTGATATTTATATATATTTTTTGTAAATATTGGTTCGTAAATCCTTGACCAAACTTATTTGTGCACATTTCATTTCTATCTATTCTTGTCCTATCAGTGGTTGCAGGCAACTGCGAAATGTAATTCTTAAAATGCTGTCTATGTACATGTTGTACTATAACTGGGGTAGAAATCTTGTTACAGAAGTGAGTAGAGTACAGAGGTAAAATAAAAGCTAGCTATTTGTGTGAGGGCGCTATATATGTAGCCTCCAGTGAGGGCGCTATATATGTAGCCTCCAGAGGGTAGAGGCTCATGCTCCCTCTTGGTGATACATTTGGATAATTACATTTGAAATTCACACTCCCTGTGGGGCAGATTATTAATGTCTTCCATAGGGGGTGTATGGATTTCAAATGGAATAGCCCTTTAAGCCATCAAGGATTTGTCCACTTTTTGCTAAAACATTCTCATTTCTGCTCGTTTGTAGAATTTCATGAGAGACACATATTTTAAAAGGGTCATTTGTGACCTATTTTTTGCAGCTGTCATCATATAATGCCTTAAACGTAATTAAATACTTTCATATTTTTATCATCATAGATATTTCAAATACAATTTATTTTCTATTTATTTCTGAAAACTAGTTTTGCATGACGATATCATTGTGGTGGCATTGGTTGAAGTGAGTTTGGGATGTTTTGTTAACAACAATACTGTAATGTGCTCATTCAAATACATTATAATATATAGTACAAGTTATTTTGTTGAGTAGCTTGTACAATTTTATTATTGAAATTTATAAGGAGAATTATAAATGGTATGCATAAATATGTGGCATTTTATGTCATCATAAATGCATGCTGTGTGGTTTAATTGATGTCAACCTTGTGTGTGTTAAAGTGGTAGTGCATATTGATTGGTCAAGTACGAAAATAAGAAGCACTAGTAGTAGTTTTACACAAGGCTGACATCACTTGAATTACACTACAAATATAAGGTTCTTCTTTCATAGGACATTTCATAATCTGTTTGGGGTCTACTCGCTAATCATAAGGACCGCTAGCCATAAGGTAGGGTTAGGGGTTAAAGTTAGGGTTAGTGCAGATCATGAATAATGAGCATTATGACTAGCGACCCTTATGACTAGTGAGTTTGACCCATCTGTATGACCATTATGATACAATGATTCCATAATACACGCTTTTTAAAAGCGAACACAAAACATTCCATATTGATTGTAAAAAGTTAACCAGTACTTGGGATGCGATATGCTATATCACTTTACACTTTCCATGCAGCAGGCGTCTGCAGACGACATTCCAAAACTTCACAAAATGTTTTAAAAATGTCAAAATTATTGAATGTCATTACTATATTTGGAATCACCATGAGAAATACATTGAAAGAAGTACAAACATGCCTAGTATTGGGTCAGTAATCCTTGAGATAAACTTTGAAAATTGTGAAAGGTTTCTGAACAATCTGTTTTGTATATGCTAAAACTTAGAGCCGTGTTGAAGTGTTAAGCTTATAGTCTGTGGACATGATAACAAGTATAACACTTTCCACGCGGCAGTCGTCTGCAGACGACAGTTCCAAAATTGCACAAGATATTTCAAAACTGTCAAAAGTATTGAATTTCATCACAATATTTTGAAATCACCATGAGAAATGCATTAAAAATCTGTTTTGTATATAATATGGTAAAACTAATAGCTGCATGGAAAGTGCTAACATTTCTATACCAGTTTCTTTCTCTAGAAGAAATATCTTTCACATACATTAAATGATTATAAAAACGTATATTGTGTCTTATATTTCAACAAATTATATATAAGATCCATAGATGTAAATTTTAGTGGGATAATGCAATACTAACAATTTCAGGATCACCATTAATTTTTCAACTCATTATTGCTGCTTATTAGGTAACCATGGTTCTCTTAATCATTAATGGTTAAAGGCAGGAAATATGTTAAACTATAGTACTGTATGTAACTATTACACTATGTTACAAAAGTCCGATCTCAGGCTATGGGTATACACTACAGGCTGTCCCAGAATGATTTAGATTGAGTTTTGTGCCAAACATGGTAAATGATTTCATGAGTTCCAAAAGAGCTTAATTTGGTCAAACCTAGAATCTACCATTTTTACAAAAGTGTCCATAATTTCTGTCAGAAACGTCGGATTTTTTAAATTCAAAATTCCTGAGAAAGCTGAATATATGTTTATGTTAGAATCATGGACACTTTGACCAATAACCATAGCATTCAAAGCTAAATAAAATTTAAAGAAAATCACCTTTTTTGGTATAAATCATTCTAGGACACCCTGTATAATGTCATAGAAATACAGTACACATATGTAAATTTGATAAAATGGGATATTTGCTATTTAATCTTTGTTGTAAAATGTAGAAATATGTAAGTGTTAAAAAATGGTTCTACCTATGAGTAGGCTATCACAACAAATGAGACCAGTCACATCTAAAAGGACATGTTGTCGGCAAACACAGTTTTGAGATAGTGGCCAATATATTTGGTGATATATAAGGAAAATAATAGAAAAAAATATGCTTCTTCAATTCATATCTTGTGATTTACAAAGTCCGATTACCTTCAACATGGTATCATTTCAAAGCTTAAAATGTACTCTTTCAAGTCATACCAATAACTCGAAATTGACTTGGGCCTCCAACATGTCCATTTTGATGTGACGGGTCACAAATTATATGTTGCATAACCCTTCACATCTTTGGATGTGGTGTTTGTATGTATCACATATTAGTCTTCGGCAAAGACTTCTATTGTATGGTATTCCGTAATACACATAGACTATGGATACTCTCTCTCGCCACCGACAGCCTAGCTGGTCTAATGGTTATGACATTCGCTCAGGACCTGAGTTTGAATCCTAGTGTCGTCAGATTTTTTGTAAAACATTTTGTTATTTAAAGCACAAAGTCGGAAGAATTATAATAACGACTAGGTTCATTTGTGATATAGCTTATTCATAGGTAACACACAAAAATAGTGATAGAAGTAGTGTTTTGTAGATGTTTGATCTCTTTAGTATTGGAAATTATATGAGTGCTGTCCAATAAGCAACAACAACAAAAAGAATCGGGTGCCCACAGCTGTATGCATGGGTTTAACCATGAAAGAATAGATTTCATTATTTTAATGACACCGAAATATTGACAAAATGGACATATTTTGTTTTAGCACTGGAAATGCATTTTCAAAACATGACTCTTGTATTTTGGCACATTATTAAAAATAACCCAGCATTTCATATCGTCACTGCTCTACCAAAACCTTGTATCTCCACCCGGCCCTTCAGCATGTATAATGTTATACATTCTATGTAAGGCAGTGTACTCTAGACATGTTCAAGGGCCAAAAACACATCTGTCCAAAACCTTGCAAGTGCTCTTGCCCCTGAACATGTATAAAGTAGCACTTCAGTTTTACTTTATACACATGCTGAAGGGCTGGAAAAAACATACAAGGCTTTAACAGAATAGCAATGTTATGTTTATGATGATAGCAGTTATGACTGAAGTGTATATCACAAAGTTACTTCTAAAGAAGATTCTAAAGACACCACCACAATGTATTGCGTTTTTGCAAAATTTCCTTGAACTGGTCTCCAATTCGTCTCGGTTCCCATAGACATATGCACACAATCATGGCATCATAGTGCATTCATCGTAAGAGCTCTTAGATTCTAGTTTACATCAATTAATAAATGAGCTCTCAGTGTTCCTTTTTCTAAGAGCTCCAGAAATGCATCATGTGAAAAAAGCTTTAGATGGCCGATGCTCCCGCAATGCATTGTGGGATATCCTTAAAATTGTCTTTGAGATACTTCATTGCCTATTTAGCTTAGTATACAAATATTGCCTGCTTCGTGAGGAGGGGTGGCAAAATCTTTTCCTCAGAAGGGGTGGATGTTTTCAGGGGGTAATAGTTTTTATGATAGGCCTGATTTGATACTATCACATGGCTTGAAATCAATTGTGTGATATCGTTATTATAAAATAAATATTACATGCCTGTTGTTTGTGCAATAGTAAAACTATATCACTCAGCCCAGTTTAGATTGTTCAAAAAGACCAAATTTATCCTTGTGACATAGTTTTTACTATCACACTCTCTGGCATTCAATATTTGTATACTGTCCTGTAGGATAATAAGAGCAGTCTATATTTGCTTTTATACTGAGATTGTTTTTAATTGGGGCGACAGTTGTGACTATTGCCCTGGGCAACAGTAAAAACTATTGTCTAGATAGAAACAGCCCAATCGTAGTATCATATAGAGTTAGTATAGCTTAGCATAGTATAGCATAGTGCAAGGTTTATAAAGCCTACACGTTGTAGTGAAGGCATCTAATGTGTGTGGTGGGTTGTTTTACACAAGGTACTATTTTTAAGTAAAAAAATCTAAAAAGAAATGCACTATAACAGTTTTCTCAAGTTTATATTCTAAAAGAAAGATCTTATATATATATATGACACTTGCTATATGAACTGAAAGTTGTATAGCAATAGTTTTAACATACAAGTCTATTAAGGCACAAAGCACAGTGTTACTCGATGTCAAGTTGTCGGAATTGTTTGTATTTTTATCCGTTGAGGTAATTACTGTAATAAAAGTCAACTTTTTCAAAAAAGAAAGGGACTATAAAGTCAACAATCTGATTGTTTCCATTTTGTTATTGTTGTGAACATTATTTCCTATATTTGTCATTCTTCTGAGAGTATAGGTGGAAGTGGACCTCTTACCTGGGAAATATGATTGGGGGTCTAGGATTATCTGGAGTCAGATTATTGACAATCGTGTACCTCTTTATGTGGGAAATAAGTTCACTTCCACCTAGGTTTTTTCTTCAATTTTGTTGTTATTGAAAAAAACATTGAAATTGTTGTATTTAAGGAAATATATATTTTGAATATTGTAGAAAATTCTGAAATATTTCTAAAAGGTTTGAATATTTTGAAAAACAACCGAACACCACCCAAAATACAAAAAAAGCCACCGCCTGGCTGGCCAACCCTACCTGAGACTACCTGAGAGGTCTGTGGGCATTAATCGTCTGAATATTCCTAAATATGAACTTGTAAAATGTTATACCGTAATTAGAATAAATACGTCAATAGCTTTCATAATGATACCATACACACTGAAACCATACACACTGAAATAGTAGCGATGTGTCGGTAGTGGCTTCATTAAATGACATTTTTAAAATCCAAATTAGGTTTCATATTACTACATGTACATATGTAGGGCGACAATTAAGATTTATGAAAAGACAAACCTCTGAAATAGTTGGTCAAATCATGCATTTTTATCACCCTGGCTTGAAAAGCCGGAGAAGGAAATTGTGATCATGTCAGGGGTGTGCAACTCAGCGTGCCGATCAGAAGGCACTTTTAAATTAAAATTTGGTCAGCATAGCCTTGGTGGCGCTGTACTGATAAGGCGTGATTGTAGCAGACGATGGTGGACACAAACAGCCGTAAATAACTAAATTATTTCATCCAAAACCCGCTGGAGTGAAATAACGAACTCCAGTGTCAGTATCATTTTTTGACAGCAAGCTGTGTGTGTAAATCTACCGCACAGAAATCCTATAGCTTATGATCTACCGCGTGAACAGCGCCACCAATTCTATGCTGACCAAATAATGACGTCAAACGAGTCACGGAGGCATTCCGGACGATTACCTTAATTTATGTAAATATGCAAAAGGGACTATTTTCGCTACGTACATCAGTATAGGACTTTCCTATCTGAAAATTAATAGAATCCCTGATAATGTCATGTGTGTGTATATCGCCCATAGGGGTGTTTCCATTCGGTTAGGGTTGGCCTGTTCAGTGCTCTTATATGAGCAGGTTTCAATCTCAATCATACTTGGTAACAATAATGTTTGGGTGAAGGGGACTTTTGATGCTCATGAGGTGTAAACAGATTGACCTCTACTGACCTCAACATGACATTTGACCCTATTTTACCTACACTTCAAACTGCACTTATTGCTACTGTTTTGGGCTCTCGTGTAAAGTCATAATCTCAGCCAAACTTGGTAACAATATTCTTTGGTTAAGGGGTTTGAGGTGCTCATGCGGTGTACACAGATCGACCCCTACATGACCTTTGACCCAAATTTTGCCAACACTCCAAACTGGACTTATTACTTTTTAGGACCTAGACGTGTAAAGTCAGACTTCAATCTTGGCCAAACTTGGTGACAATAATTTTAGGTAAGGGGACTTGAGATGTTCAGGGGTGTACACTGATTGACATCTTATAACCGCTACATGACCTTTAACCCCTATTTGTCAACACTTTAAACTGCACTTATTGCTCTTTAGGGCTCTCATGAAAAGTCAAATTTCAATCTCAACCAACTTGGTGGTAATAATCGTTGGGTAAGGGGACTTAAGATGATACATGTGGTGTACACTGATTGACATCTAATGACCCCTACATGACCTTTAACCTCAAATTGTCAACACTTTAAACTGAACTTATTGCTCTTTAGGGCTCTCATAGGAAAAGTCAAACTTTACTCTCAACCAAACTTGGTGACAATAATCTTTGGGTAAGGGGACTTAAGATGATACATGCGGTGTACCCGGATTGACCTGTAATGACCTCTACATGACCTTCGACTCATTTTGTCAAAACTTCAGGGCCCTCTATCTCAGACTTCAATCTCAAACTTGGTGACATTAATATTTTGGCAAGGGGATTTGAGATGACTAACTGGGTGTACGCAGATTGACCTCTAATGACTGCTATGTGACCTTTGACCCCATTTAGGTGAATCTCCCAGCCAGGGGGATTCGCAAGTTGTGACTTGCAGAATTCATTTTAATATATTTTTGAATTTTTATAATATGAATTTTAAATTTTTCAAACATTTCATGTCGAACTTTAAAAAGAAAAAATCTGATTTTGTAAAAAAAAAAATACAAAATACAAATCTCAAATACATATGAATAAATTGATATCAAATGTAGCAGATTTTAGATCAGTGGAGTCCATAAAACATAGGCGAGCAGTACAATGAGGGTTTGTTTTAATTACCTTGATCTGGATTCAAGATACATAAATTATGTTATCATTAAATTCTATTTCATAAAATAATATCAGCATTCAATTGGGTAATAAAATGGTCAGGTGATATTTTATTACTGTTTTTACAGGGTGCACAACACTAATTAGCTCTACACGACTTATGCACGTCACGCATGGCTTAATATTCGAATAACTTTCATTTATACCGCCTGGATTGTTTAATGTTTATGGGGCCCTCACATGTATCCGTGTGAGCTGGACGGCCCCTTACCGTCTTATAGAAAAACAACAGAGTCCAACACGGTGAACAATCAGCAAAACATGTCAACGGCCGCATTGATTTTTTTTTTGTCACCGGGTTCATACTGTTCTATACCGGGTCCTTATCGGCCTGGAACCGGGCTCATACCACCTCCTCACCAGGTCCTCACCGGCCGAAACGCTTGGGTACCGACCGAACCGCCTTGATAACGTCATCAAACTGCCCTGTATAAGCTGAGCGCCCAAGCTCGCCGCTTCGCTCACATTCCGGGAATCTCTGTAAAATACATTTGTACTCACATGTATCCGTGTGAGCTGGCTGGCCGGCCCATTACCGTGTGACAAATTGGTGCAGACGGCGGCACACGGTGATGTCACACGGTGGGCCGTTTCCCGTCCGTTGAACACGTTGCCGGGGACATTGCCGGCCATCCGCGCCCGGCAGGAAGTTTGAACATGCTCAAAACTCCTGCCGGGTGAGTAAAAGCGGCGGCAAACGGTGAGAGCCCGGTTTGAGGACGGTATAAAGACGGCACACCCGTTTCGCGCCCGTTCGCAGGGCGGTAATGGTAGGCGGCCACCTTACCGTCTAATAGAAAAACAACAGAGTCCAAACAATCACTAAAAAATGTCAACGGGCTCATTAATATTTTGTTGTGGCCACCGGGTCCATAACGTTATATACAGGGTCTTTACCGGGTCCTCACCGGCCGTGTATTGGGCTCACCGTCCTCATACATTTCTAGCTTACCGTTTTCACCGGGTGCATAACACCTCCTCACCGGGTCCTCGGTCCATACCGTTCTACACCGGGTCTGTCCTGGGTTCTCACCGGCCTTGTCCCTGGATCACCGGCCTCATACAGTTCTAGCTTACCGTTCTCACCGTGTCCTCACCGTGTGCAAACCACCTCCATACCGGTTCCTAACCGGTCGGAACGCCTGGGTACCGGCCGAAACGTCTTGATAACATCATCAAACCGCCCTTTTCAAGCTGAGCGCTCAAGCTCGCCGCTTCATTTGCATTCCGGAATTCGTACGACCAACATCTATAATACTCTCTAAATGTAAAAGAGCTAAACCTCACTCTTTCGAGAGCTTTTAGGAGGGACGGCTCTTCTAAGAAGTGAAATTCACTCTTTTCAGAGTTCGCCGCCGCTTTTACTCACCCGCCAGGAGTTTTGAGCATGTTCAAAACTCCGGTGGCCGGCAAAGTCCCCTGAACGTGTTCAACGGATGGGAAACGGCCCACCGTGTGTGCCGCCGTCCGCACCCATTTTTCACATGGTAAGGGGCCGCTCAGCTCACACGGATACATGTGAGGGCCCCATTAGGTGTATAACAGTTTGTTTCCTGTAGGCCGCACACGTTTCATTTCTTAAGCAATTTTGCATTGCAATTTGTGTTTTTATTTGAAATAAAAAAAATGTTGAAACATTTAAAAAACATTTTGAAATTTGTAATCCAATATTTATTTTTTCGCCCAGTTTTAATTTTTTTTACCATGGATAGATTAAAATAACCTTTTTAGGCTATAAAAAACCTGTTCTACATGCAAATGGACCTCACTGGTAGGGTCTGTTGGTCGGACTTGGTTTTTTGTTGTTGGTTTTTACCAAAATGTCAGGAGTTTGGGGTGAATTTGCAACCATTTTTATAAAATTTCAAAATAATTTTTATTTCAATTTTTAAAATAAATTCAAGACAAAAAATAATTTGGGCTCGTAGAACAGGGTTTTGTTTGTGTCCATAAGGTGTTTGTGTCCATAAGGTGTTTGTGTCCAAAAGGACTGGTTTGTGTCCAAAAGGACTGGGTTTTTTTGTCGGTCTTGAGACCGATGTGTAAATGATAAGACCTAAAAATGGAGACAAAAATGGAGACAAAAATGAAAACAAAACATCAAACATAAGCAGGATGAATGGCAAAAATGTCAGCCATATACGTGCAGGCGCGTATGCAGGGGGGGTGTTTTGGGTGTGAAACACCCCCCTTGGCTCTGTCCTAAAAAAATTAAAAAGGGGAAAGGAGAGGGAAGGGAAAGGAGAGGAAAAAGAGAAGGAAAAGGAGAGGAAAAGAGAAGGGAAAGGAGAAGGAAAAATAGAAAGGAAGAGCGGGGCCTGGACAACGGAGAGGGGGAGAGGCAGTGGCGTAACCAGAAGGGGGTCACGGGGGGATTGCCTCTCCAATATTGACTGTATGTCGGTTGAGATTAGTGGCATTGTCCGTTCATTTGACAAGAGGAATCTTGGAATTATGATGGTTGAAAGTACACAAACGAAAAAAATCGCGCGCTACGCGCGAATATGTCTCAAAAATGGAATAGTTTGGGAGTAGGAGCTTGTTTAAAAGCAGAAATGTACCTCAATCATAGCACAAATAAATGTAAAGTCGAAAATGTTCTGTTCCCTTTTCTTGAGGGTTACAAACAGGTGGGAACAGCTAGGGTTCAATGGGTTAATCACGTGTATTAAGCCGGGTGAAAAAGAAAAATAAGAGAATATGAAAGGGAAAGGACAGGATAAAAATGAAAAGAGACCGCCCCCATGCCCCACCAATATTGACGTCGTGTCGGTTGAGATTGGCACTGTCGGGTCATTTGACCAAAGGAATCATGGTCAAAGTACACAGATGAAATTTGTTCGCGCGCTACGCCCGCATATGTCTTCCCAAAATGCAATATTCTTTGGTACAACCTTGTTTAGAATCAAAATGTAGCTAAATCGGGCAAAAAATAGGTGTAAACTCGAAAAATTTTGCTCGCTACGCGCACATTTCTTCACTCACAAAATGTTGTCGGGTCATTTTCATTTCTCGCCCCCCCCAATATGAATAATCAAGTTTCGCCACTGCCGTGTCATGTAACACACATTGAACCAATGAGATCGCCGGTAAAACCAATGCCTGCAGATTAAGTTACTGTAGGCCTATATAATGATGTTTTAGGGTTGAACTCAGTCTTTTAAGTATTTTAATATTTTATTTTAATTTTAGTATTCTTAAAAGATTTGGTGTTAACACATGAGTTACTGGTGACTGAGAAATTGCAACGTTGAACTAAGAAAAAACCTGCAATAAGTGTTCAAAAATATGCAAGGAAATGCGTTCTTTTCAACCGTGAATTTCAAAAAACGTCTGGCGTAGAGGGGGGATAGGCCTACCCCCCTCGAACGCTTCGCGCAGGCATGGATACTGAAATCATTATATCAATATTTCTAAAACACCCCCCTTTACAAAATCCTGCGTACGCGCCTGTATACGTGTGTTGAAGTAAATACAATAAAAGCAACATTAAGTTGACAAGGCCAATCCAATATTCTTCAGGTTAATTAGACACAAAAAAACTCTGTTCTGCAGTCAAACAGACCTCTTATGTTGGTTCAGGCAGGTGTGTTTTTTTATTGTTTTTTTTAAATTGTCATAAAAATGTGAGTAAATTTTTAACATTTTTCCAAATTTAAAATGAAATTCAAATTTTTTCAAAACATTTCACAAATTTTCAAAACTTTGTCATGAATGTGTGAAAATAATTTCTCAAGACACAAAAAACGGGTCGGTCAGGGCTGCAGAACAGGTTGTTTTTTCCGTTGCCTAATGAGTCAAGATATTTTCCTAGAACGACCTTTTGAAAACGTTTATGGATCAAGTCATTTTGCTTAAAAGCATTCTTATTTGCCCACGCAAAATGGCTTGCACTTGTTTTGCTGTTGCTTGAAAAACGACTTGGATTAAAAATGCAATACAGGGTGAGTGGGAATGAATTACACCCAAGTTACCAGATTTGTTTATTTAGCAATTAAATTATTCTGATAAAAACAGTTGATGACATATAGTCGGATGAATGTAAGATGGTTGTTGACATTTTGGGTAAAATTCAGTTTTCTATTAACATTGAAAATACATGTAAATACACACATTTAAAGGTATATTATGTGATCTTTTCCAGGGGAAGCCCTCAATCCTCAAAAAAAAAATTGGAAGCAGCTTTTCTTGCAGATTTACTTTTCTGATCATAAATGACATAAATCATAAATATATTCCAAGTTACAGAGTGATATGATTCCTAATAACCTCAAAATCTTAGTTTTAGAGTGAATTTAGAGTAAAATTTGAAAAAAAATAGATTGTACCGCTCTGTACAATCTATTTTCAAACCATGATTTTGAAGTGATATGGAATCGCATCGATCTGTAACTTAGAAGATTTTTATGATTTATGATCCAAAATCTGCTTTCATAGTAAAAATCAATGATAGAGGGCGCTACGTTGAAAAGATCACATAATATGCCTTTAATTAGCTATGGCACAGGTCTGAAATCGGAGAAGTTACATTTTTATGAAAGAAATAAGACATCAAAAAACAAACAAAAGACATTTTAGCACAAAATTTCTTCTCCTGAAAAATGGTCAAATGTAACTGATGACTCTCTTGCATTCAGCAGACGATTTCATATGATTTGTGATTGATGTGACGATGAAGAACCTATCATGCATTTCCAAGATTTAATTTTTTTCTTGAAAATATTTTGAAAATTTTGAAAATTTTATATATTTTTTTCCAACCATCTTCATATTGCCTTAAGGGGGCTGTCAAGTGTCATTTCGTATTTTCCAGGAATTTCACTTTTCTTCATTTTTCAAAACTTCAGAGTAGAGTATTATCTATCAGTACATGCAAAGACATTTTCAATTTTGAAATTCCAAAAGCCTATTTAGAAGGATTTAAATCCCTTATTGTGATCATTGACAAAGTAGAATGAAAAGGTCTGCCCGCAGGGGATCAGCGAAACTCCCATGCGCCGCGTATCCCGTGTTTTGTTTTTCACGCAAATTGGCACGCGCCAGTTCGCTTAAAATACGCGACGCTGTTATTTCGAAAGCCGTCAGTGCGTGCTGCGTTACCCGCTATGTTTTTGCCGCGTTTGAGGGCTTGTTCATACGCATTGTTTACTTACGCATCGGAGGCCCGACTTATCAAACCGTCATTTTTGCCGGGGTGTGGCTGAGCCTGAAAGCTAGTAGGCCTATTAGTAAAACAAGGCTTTAGCACAAGCGTTTAGTGTCAAGGAGTTTGGAAAGAGAGAAGGAAAAAAGAAAAAAAAATAAAGGACAGAGAAAGATTTTGAATCCATGGTCGGAGTGAAACATTGTAAGGAGATCAAAAAGACTTACACCGGGTTTTATCCGAAGACGTTAATGTTTTGTTCTTGTTTGGCCTTTCGATGTTGTACAAGTCCGTTCCACCCGCCCGTCCATCCAATAGGCCTACCTGTTTATCTATTTATTGTCATTACTGAATATGGTAGGCCTATTACTTCGTATCGTTGTTAAGTTAGCTAGTTCTCAGTTAGTTCAACTCGGTGTACTAATTTGTCATTCAGTTACAGTTATATCAAACATAATATCAATTATAAGTGCCGTTTTACCTAGGCCTACATGGGCATGATCGGAGAAGCATCCTCGGGCCGATGAGCTGATGCTATCAAATGGTTCACATGGTTATCTCATAATAGTCTAACTTTGTATAGTACATGTATTTGCACACGCGGCAATCAAACACACGACATGTGGAGTTGGGGGGGGGGGGGGGAGGGGGGGTGTATAGGGCCATGGAGAGCAGGGATGGACAGCCTCTCCTGGCATGTATTTTAATATACTATCCATTATAAGCTCATTTATTCAGTTGCGTTCGGGTCTAAGGCCCCGCTGTTAGGCCTACGGTTTGGTTGGTGACATGCCATATAAGACAAAATAAGTTCCAAGATAACCAGAAGTAGGCCTATACGGCCAAACAAGTCATGTTTACGTTTCTATAAAATCCTCCTAAAATGTCATAGTTAAATTGAATAATATAAAATTCTGGAACATTCCAAATGAAATTCGGACTGAACAAAGAACAGAGATCTTCCCATTTCGATCGCTAAATGCCCATCATTCATATTTTGAATCAATGAAACGTCCGAATGTTCTAGACTGAAAGCAAAGGGGGAAGGGATGGGATTATGGTGGGAGAGGATGCTCTATATTTCTGCCCCTCGGACCCACCCCAATAAAAAAATAGGGTAACATCGGTTTGGTTTATCACGAAGTTATGAGATGTAAACAATAGGCCTGATTAATTAAATGTGTGGTTGCACCTTTGATATCCTTGTACTTTTGTGTCCTCTCAATAAAAAAAATTCAATCTATAGGTATAGGTGACAAGGCAATTCATAGGGATAGCCAATAAATAATAAAACCATGCAGTAATGGAAATACCGAATACTGTATATTAGGCCTAGCACTAGAGCTAATTGTTAAATAATGACCGTGTTTTCAACGTTATCATTGTTATCTTCAGTAGATAGCAAACTACTTTTATAAGAGATCCAACCGAAATGCTTAATAGAGCTATTGTTAACACTAAACAATCACTATTTAATAATTATCTTTGGTAGATAGCAATTCAAATCAATTTTAAAAGGATCCAAGTCCATTCTAATGGAAAATACTCATCATTTAACTACTGTGAAATGTGCTCCATTACCCGCCAGTGGCGTATCTGATGAGATCGCTTGTTAGAGGGGGAAATGGTATCTTCCCGGTAGGCTTTAACTTTACAGGCTGAGGATTGCCGCCGCCGCCGCCGAGTCCGACATTTGAAAACGGGGAGGGTGGGGGTGTTCTCAAAATCCACCCCATCCGATTCAAATTGGGGCCCTTGCTCCCCCAACCCACTGTATTTACAGAAAATAAAACCTTTTAGCCCGGTAGTTTGAGCTGTTCTACCCGGTCAAATCCGTCGAGGGGGGACACTCTGCTGATACGCTACTGTTACTCGTTCGCTTGACAGTTTACCCATAGACAATTCATATAGTCATTTTACAAACCGTTAAATTTATTTTCCTGCTTCATTAAACATTGGACCTATCGGACATATATTTCAGTTTCTTTTTCGGTGGCGCTGGCATAACGAGGATCAAGTTCAGGTGGCATGTTGTGGCCTTTTACTATTTATGATGAAATTACAATTCGTGACGTGACTCATATTAATCATGTTAATCAGAAGCTTACCCGATTCCGTCTCTTTAAATATCTGAGGTAGAAGAAGAGAAAACATGTAGGCCTAAAGCCTACCAAACGACAGGTTTTAAATTAAATCTTCATCCCATTTCTTGCTTTCTCTCTGTTTCCAATTTTCCTCTCTCCTTTACTAAGTCCTTTATCTAGGATAGGTGTTGATTTTTACACCCAGACTACTCACTAATCCTGCCACGGTGCATTTTTAAATGATCACATTGATAAAGACTCGACTACACTGGCCTATAATGATAAACTCTGATGATTAGCCGCAGAGTGTTGCGCACAGAAATTAATACACGAGCGTCTAAATCTTTGTCAACCGGTTCAACGCGCACGCGTCACCATTTATTTTGCCAACTCAAAACATTCCGCGCGCGTCTGCGCTCATTGTCGATTAACGCACGCGCTTGAATGCGTTACGCTTCCCGGAAATTGTGAACGCACTTCGAATGCGCATAAAATGGTATGGCTTCTTTTTCAAACTCGACATCATGAAAAAGGTGTTTTTTAACACACATTTGAGGTTATTTTGATACCAAGAAAAGAACGGTTTGTAATGAAACTTTGCACGAAGTTGGGGATTTATATGTTTCCCACAATATCTAAAGAACAGGATTTGAAATACGTGTATTTCCCCGTAAACCATGATCAAACGGCGGTATTGGCACTTTTCACATTCATCGGTTGATTTCTTTATGTTCATTTTTGAGTAAAAATACGATTTACAGACACGATAACTCAATACAAACTGCATCTGATGGACAGCAAGTAAGTTTAACGCAACAACCATGATCTTCCCCAGGTTCCATTTTTTTTGTTTTTTGTTTTAGGCCTATTTCCCGATTTTTCGGATCATTTTGTGGAAATTCACGTTTGTTGTATTTAAAAATCCCATTTTGTTGCCTTATTTGGTCAATAAATAAAAAAATTATCTCAGATATCAAAAAACAAAAAAAATGGAACCCGGGTAATTTTCTTAAGATTACAAAAATCGTAAAAGGACAGATTTTCAGAAAATATTTTTTGGGTTACCTTGTCCGAATTGAAGACTGGTCAAAATTTTCGTTTTTTATGATTTTCTCCAAAATGGTTCTTTTTAGAGCAATTTCATGTTCATGGTTAGATTTATTGAACCCTTTCCTTCAAAAAAATGTATACTTGTATATGGAATATATGAATAATGACGTAGTTACGGCAGTTTTACGGAAGCTATTTCTGACACTTGACAGCCCCCTTAATTCATAGTTTTGAAATACCATGTATACCCCGAAAGGGGGGGGGGGGAGATCTGGAGGGGATATTATTTGGTAGGGATGTGCCGCCAGCAAAATGAAAATTGACCTAAACATTTACCAATTTTCGGAGAAAATCGACTCGTATGTTTACCAGAAACCCATAATTATTCTATATATTTGACAGATTTAGCTAACATTTCGGAAAAATAGCAAAATTAAGGATTTAAGACTAATAACTTTAACAAAAATGGCTTTGAAAAGGCTCATCCAGTTACCAGAGGTTGAAAAATAGGACCCTATTTGGCGGCACATCCCCGTAAGCTCATATCCACTAAGTACCCCCCTCCCCCAGATGTATACAGGTGAGAAAACTCCTCCTTGGATTAATTCTGACTCTACAGCTGCACCTCGCGTATGGCCGGCAATGTCCCTGGCAACGTGTTCAACGGACAGGAAACGGCCCACCATGTGTCCTCACCATTTACCACTGTCTGTACAATTTTTGTCACACGGTAAGGGTTCGGCCAGGTTACACGGATATATGTGAGTAATACATAGATTCCCAAAATTTAAGTGAAGCGGCGAGATTGAGCGCTCAGCTTCTAAAGTGCGTTTGATGATGTTACCAAGGCGGTTTGGCCGGTACTTTAAAGAAAATTGAAAGATATAAATTGATCATGTAGTCATATTCATTGATAAATTACGTAATTTTAAAAAGACAATATTGAAATCATTCTTGAAGATATTATACAAGCATCATCGAACCCATCACTCAACATAAGCTCCATCAATGTACATCTCAACAATATGACGAAAGACGAGTTGAATTATTCAATATCTAGGTTTCTTTGTGAGGTAAAAAAGCATAATGGTGAACATTACCCTGGAGACACAGTTCACGAGATGGTTATTTGTTTTCAGCTACAATTTGAACTGAAAGGGATAGCCTACAAGTTCCTGAATGATCCTGCTTTTCTGGAACTTAAAAACACACTGGACCGAAAAATGCAGGAGCGTGTCCAGTCTGGTATAGGGGCACATAAAAAACAGGCCCAAGTTATCACAGTGGACGAGGAGGACATGCTATGGAAAAGTGAAATCCTTGGATCATCAATTGCTACCCAACTTCTTAACACCCTGGTTTACATGGTTGGGTCAAATTTCGCATTGCGCGGTGGCCAGGAGCACAGGAGTTTAAGATGGAAAGAGCCCCAGCTTGAACTTTTAACAGACAGTACAGGAAACAATTTCCTCCGATACACTGAGGATTGCTCTAAGACAAATCATGGCGGTTCCTACTGTGCATTTGATTTTGTCGCAATATTATTTACTGGAAAATTACTTCAACTGATCATAAATGAAGACATGTGTTTATACAAAATTTGAAATTGAACATATATTATGTAATGATACAAAAGATGTTATTATTTATGTGATATTAATAAGGGTTCTAGTAAAACAGTTTTTAAAAATAAAGATTGAAAAATATTAGTGTATAAAATGCTCATTATGCGTGTGTACAATAACAAATGTATATTTGATATAAATTGGAAGGCTATAAGACTTGATACATTTTGCTTCAATTACGATTAATAAATGTACAAAATATTGACTTGATTTGATAGTAATGGTGTTGTTTGATTGTATTGTACGAAGAAAGAGAGTTTTGATATCCAAATGTTCAAAATATTGACTTGAAAGCAATGGTATTGTACAACGACTGAATTTTGATACATTTTCATGGTATTTCGACTTGAAAGCAATGAATGGTATTGTTTTGTATAAAATATATGTTTCGAGTTAAAATATGATTAACTTAATTATGGTATTCTTGAAAAAGGAGTTCACTTCTGTGTGTATGTCTGTAATCAATTATTTGTGTACTTATTTCTGTAGGGGTGAGAGATATCTAAGGAGAGGAAAACAACTCTCCATGGCTCTCGATTTACGAATGGAGGGATATTGTTCTCTAAACAATAACTCTCCATTCTTAACAATAACTCTCCATTCTTAACAATAACTCTCCATTAGTAAATTTACGAATGGCTTGTTATTGTTCTATCTCTTCATTCTTGGAAAATAATGGAGTGAGAAAACAATGTCATGACGTCATAGGTGTGCATTAAATTGAGTGAATTCCTTTTAAGACATTGAAAAGATCAATACTTGATGAGAATTTGAAAAAGTCTGAAAAAGATCAATACTTGATGACATTTATTTTTAGATGTGCAATCCTGGGGTAAATTTAGAATACCCTACCATTTTATTCCTTTACTGTGTAAGTGTATGGGTCATTCTTTAAAAGTCCCCATTGAAGACATGCAGTGGTACGGTATACTAAAGGTACTCCAAAAAAGCGGGTAAACTTTAGAATACCCTACCATTTTATTCCTTTCAAAATACTGACAGAGGTTATTGAGAGTGTATGAAGTGTAAAAGTTTATATGAAGTGTAAAAGTTTGCGTGATAACATACATGTACATGGTGTCCCAAATACAGTGCAACACATTGTAATTCTCGTAACTCTTGTCTATTACATTCACGATGTAAAATAAATACATATTTGAAAAGTGGAAACATGTACAATTATTTTGTTACCGGTACCAAACGTGCATTCTTGCATCATAAGAATAAGAAATAAACTATTGCTAAACATAACAACCACAACATTTTACGGTGTATGTGATTTTCATTCCTGCTACACATGCAACAGAAATTTGATACATTACTGCGTAAAGCATAGATTGGTTCTTTCATGTAAAGCAGTGGTTATTCCATAGTATTAAACCAGGTATTTACCTGGGTTAAGTCTAAAATACTTTTTATTTCTATTGGAGTATCTTAATTAACACTAGAAATCCTAGGTGTTACCAATGATAGCAAGCTCACTTGCTCAAAACACATCTCGGCTATCTCGCTCTTCGTGAGGTTGCAAATAAATTGACGGCCATAGGCAGATCCACTGTGTACAAATCAAAGTCCTTAATGGAGTATGCTTCACTAGGCTGGTCTAGCGCTTCACCTACTATCCTATCAGTGGCGTGCGCAGGATATTGTGACTGGGGGGGCCCACTTTAAAAAATGAAATTCCCCCGACTCAGATTCTTCTCAAAGGTAGCCCCAATTTTTTTCTCAGTCACCTCGTGTCGTGATTTTCACGTAAGTGGGGGGGGGGGGGGGGGGTAGGTTCAAAAAAATTCGCACGGTCAAAAAATTTCGCACAGTAAAAAAAAACCGCACAGTCACAATATCACAGTCAAAAAGACATCCAAGTAAACAACTACTAGGCCTAATGGACAATTATGAGTGTTTTCATCATTTTTTTCCATAACATTTCCTTTTTATACCAACCTGGTGCATAAATTTGTCGCCTACATGTATAATTTTGCCAACTATTTGTCTATTTGGATTACACCCCCTCCACACACACAAAAAAATCTAGCGACGGTCCATCCCCCAACTGGCAGTAGTTTCCCCCAACTGGCAGTAGATTCCCCCGACTGTAGACCAAACTGGGGGGGCCTAGGCCCCCCCCCATCCCCCCTTTGCGCACGCCACTGTATCCTATCCTAGCCAGCTTGACAACATCCAAAGGAAGGCACTCAAGATCATTGGAGCTCATGAAGCTACTTGACTATCGCATCCCAGCATCACAAGCCTACTTCATAGACGACAGGTAGCAGCAGCCACGGTCTGGTACAAAATGCACACCAACCACTGTCCACATGATTTAGCAGCATTGCTCCCCACATCATACCTTCATCGACGTGCTACGCTTTCAAGTGTTGCAATGCCAGCTCATGCTCTTTCATTGCCGACTGCCAGAACTTGCTGCTTAGACAGAAGCTTCATCCATTCAGCTGTTCCACTATGGAACAGTCTTTTAGACAACATTGTTGGCAACCTAGAGGAAGGACTCCAATCTTTTAACAGGCACTTTCTCTCCTTCTCTTCAGAGTATGTTGGCTAAGCTCTCTCGATGTCAACGACCTCCAGATATTATTTTTCTTCTCTTATATTTTTGTTGTTCTCTATGTTTGTTTGTTTTTATCTTATTCCTATCCCATGCCACTTTCATTGGCTTTTTTACCAGCCCAATTGTGTTTACTTGTATTTTGATTATTTTCTGAGTTGCAGTGAACCAATTGATTGGCCCCGCAGAGCTCCAGATTACAGGAGAAATGCAAAAGCCCATGTAATCTTTAACACTGTCATGATATAACTTCTCGAAATTCATAAATAAAAAACGATGAAAGTTGGTATTACCTTTTACATTTGTCAAAAATTTGTATATAGCTATATTTGAACTTTCACTATTGTGTTAGTATCAATCAAACTTGTTTGAAAAGCCCATTAATCAATTATGGTATTGAAGATCTATTGTGGCAACAACATCTTAATTCTTATATTACTAGCTGATGGAATACATCAATCTCACTATAGTTTGA